>JAUZNC010057384.1:0-26260 GCA_034780395.1 Vannuccia rotundouncinata | reverse complement strand
TTTCTGTTACATAAACTAGTATTTAAATAGTTGACCTCCTTTCTCTTGCATAAACTAGTATTTAAATAGTTGACCTCATTTCTCTTACATAAACTAGTATTTAAATAGTTGACCTCCTTTCTGTTACATAAACTAGTATTTAAATAGTTGACCTCATTTCTCTTGCATAAATTGGTATTTAAATAGTTAATAGTTGACCTCCTTTCTCTTGCATAAACTAGTATTTAAATAGTTGACCTCCTTTCTGTTTCATAAAATATCATATAAATGGGAGTCTTCTTTGTGTTATATAATATATTGACCTACTTTCGACAAGAATGCTCAGTGAGTAGGGAGATCTCCTCGGAGGCCATTGTCCGATTGTGGAAGTTACACCGGGCCACTTGAGCCTTGACCGCATCTTCCATCAAATTGAGAATACGACGCGGTGGCAACATGGCCGCAGCCGGAATACAACACTGTAGGGCCTCTAGTAGCACCTTCCTACTCCCTCCAGTCTTGCCGGACCAACGAGCAACACGTTTGAGTTCTTCAGAGTCGCGACACATCATGCAGCTGAAGAAAGGTGATTTCCGTTTAAAAATTAAAATATACAAATCAGTTGACATTAATATCACACTACTCCACACAAGAAGAAAATTCTAACATAGAATGCAGATTATTTAATTTACGTAATTCAATCAATCGAAAATAATTTTATTCTTTGTTTTCATAATTTTGAAAATGTGTACAATTCTTGTAAATTCTATTTTATGAATAAATGAATTAGAAAAGGACAAAAATGAAGCAAATAATCACTGTTGTTTTTTAATATAAATAAAACGATTTAATGATTCCCAGTAACTTATATTTAAGGCTTAACTATTATACTGATTAAAAGGTTCAAATTAACAATTAAGCAAAAGTAGAGGTAAATAGTGGTCACCTAGCCAACGTGTGTACTCTGGGTGTATCCCGGTTCATGGGTGTGATCTCATTTCTGAGCACCATGAGGGCTGGCAAGAACTCGCAGTCCTCCAAGTGCTCGAGGAATCGTTGCTCCAAAACTTGGAAGCGCATTTGAGCCAGCTCATCCGGCTTGGAGACGAGCGGAGTGAGGTCCATGATCGCTGATTCGGCCTGCATTAAGACAAATACGCAGTGTTATATTGAATATTAGAGTAAGTAGGACACGTCAATGGATAGATTTGAATAATTATACTTACTATCTCCCACTGACCATCGAGAATACTTTGTCGAAGCTTGCTGGCCACTTTGTGCTCCATTATAATTCCAGACTCGTTGATCAGACTTGTGTAAGTGTCTCTAAATGATTATAAAATGTTTGTGATATGATCTATCTTTAGTTGCCAATTATAAATCAATATAACCATTGTTTATATAATGCAACACTAGTGATAATATAATAAACACTACGAAACTTACTTGAAGCCAAGATCTGAGAGGTATTGTCCCACAATTCGAAGTATTTCCTGATCCCTTGGATTGGGCCGTGTTCTCGTGTCCCCACACGGGTCGATTCGGTTCGAAGACTCTCCACTACTCCCACTGGTTCCATTGACAACTGTTGCATGGAGACAACCATTTCCGGTGGACATTCCATTGGATTCCATCGCAGATCCAGATGCACCGTGGCCAGCTGAAAAAGGGGACAACTGAGTTGATTGAATCAGAGAAGTCCCTATCAAGCTGGAAAACAAAGTTTTAAAGAATTCTATGAAAGAAACCACTAAAACTAGAAAAAATTTATTTTATTAAAAATTTATTGTTTATGATTACTTCCGAAACATTTAATCTCCATTAATCCATATTGAATGATATCTATAACTAATATTTGCCTTGCTGTATGTTATCCTATAATACCTTTTTATTCTATCAAATTTATTATTGACTTGGCAGATAGAAGTTCACCACACTAATGTGGTGTGTAATAATTACAAATAATTAGATTTTTCATAAATTTTTAGAATAGAGTACCTTTATCATAACATAATTGTAACCACAAGTGTATTGTATTGTTTTACAAACCCTCTCTATATCCCTTTCTGCAGTTTATACTTTACGATCTAGATATAATAATATTACTGGATATTTGTACAATTTTAATAAACAGAGGATACAGGAGGTCCACATTTTAGATTCAAATACAAATTGATTCTACCAATGACTTGCATAGTGTTTTAACAGTTAATATATTTGATAATTTACAACTAAATTCACAAGAGCTGTATATAATTAGTAAATTCATAGTATAAAATGTGTCAAATTAAGCTAATTGGAAAATTAATGTAAGATTACAGTACTAATTAATCATATACACACATAAGAATTTAGAGATTTGATTGATCAATAAATAAGGTTATATATTACTTAAAGTTTTTCCAAAAAATACAATTAGTAAATTAATAGTTTATTAACTGATTAATAAAGTTTTGACAAATTGAATAAAATTAACAAAAATTAGACAATATGATGTGGATTGGTAAACCATTTTTTTTAAAAACTAATGTGGCAAAATGAACTCTGTTCAATTGGCTTTTAATATTAATATATAAATTTAATAAACATAATACTATTCTATAAAATGGAAGTGTCTATTTGTATAAATGTGCATAAAACCAACAACATTCTTGGTATGTACACATATAAGTATCTTTATATATAGATTGGTTTATGAAACAAGGACAACAATATATTTTTTTAACATTGATTGATAACATTCCTTACAATTTTTCCCTAAATACAAAACTTATGTTGCTTGATTTTTATCATATATATGTTCCAATTTTTTTTATAATATTTGTATTGCTCATATTTCAATTATAGCAACTTAAAGTGTTCCTTCTATTTATAATATAAAAATATTCAATCTTTTTGAGTACTCATTTAGTGTAAAAAACTATCATTGTTGATCAAAGCTAATAAAACTGATCTGTATCCTACAATAGTAGAAATTACAGTCACTATAATCTTTTTGAGTACTCATTTAGTGTAAAAAACTATCATTGTTGATCAAAGCTAATAAAACTGATCTGTATCCTACAATAGTAGAAATTACAGTCACTACAATGAAAAAGTAACATATACTGTCCTGTATATTTCAAAAGTGTACCTTAGATGATGATAAGAAATTTTTAGTAGGTATATTGTCTTATATGTAACCATACTTCACTCAAATAAGGCTAGAAAAGGTAACATATATAAATATGTATTCATATACCAAGCTTTAGATATTATTATGCACATAAAGATACATATATAATGAAATATTTATTATTTTTAGTTAAGGTTACATAACTTTAAAATACAATCACTTTTTATAAAGCTGTATTAATGTTAACACTTTTTATTCTATTGTTTCCTTTTTGTACATTAGATTTTTCAGTATGTTGAAGACAAAATATAACTATTGGAAACACAATACCAATTGAGAATAAATAGATAAAAAATGTGTCCTCTTCATATAGTGTCATGCAGATACTTACCACATATAATACAGTGTAAAATTACCAATATTATGTAAAATAATAAATCAACATTTCCACTCATTCACAATAAAGTATAATTCTTACTATTTAATATAATTGCAATGTGAGGTGAACATTCTATGATATATGTTATTCTTCTACTAGTCTACATAAATTAAGTGCAACAATTATTATAATATGGTGGAGTGTGTCAGATTCATGTCAAAAATATATACAGGTAAAATACAAGAAAGTAAAATTTAAAATTCTCTAACATTGCACAGAGCATTTTTATTTCATTTATATAATTTTTTGTGATATAAACTTCTTCTCTTTAACTGAAATAAATATGCAACCTTTAGATACAGACAAAATTTTCCTGCAAAAATCAATTACCTATTCTTATATCAGCAAACTTTATACATAAATATTTTATGAATAAATAAAAACATAGAGCCTTGAAAGATGGTCACTATATACTTTGAATGGTCAACTAGGGGATTTCTGACAATAAATCAAATAACCTAATGATTGTGTAATATAAAAATCACTTGCTTTATTTCTTTTGTTTCTCATATTTCAGTTGAAAATATGTTGTATTTAGTTCAGAAAGTATGTATATAATAAAACTGCAATTTGTTACTGATTTATAAATTGAGTAAACTGAACTAATATAAATTATAATGTTTTTATAATAACAGAATCTGATAAAATTACAACAAAATCAAATTATCACATGAATTTCTCAATATTAGATTTTTTAGTGGCTGTGTGAACACCCACATATTGTATCTCACCTTCAATTAGACTTTTGTGTGAATGTGTTTTCATTCACATGGAATTACCAAAGAATTACAAATGATTTTAATTTCTGAATAAATAGAAATACAGATTACATTTTTGAAAATCTAGAATTTATAATATTTTAAGTAAAAGGTTTTAAACACAACCCTTATATATATATATATCATAAAATTGAGTTTTAATAATCCATTAAATAAAATATTTAATCTTATGATAAGTATCAATGTTATGGATCTGTCTAATAATTCAACTATAATAATTTACTAAATATCATGTTTTTGTGATATAGTACAATTCATCTATATTAATATCATATATTTTTACAATGCATTGGAAAAATTCTTTATCTATTATGATGTAATAAATTTGTCTATATTATATAAAATATAATTTATTAATATTTTGACATATATTAAAAAAATACTTCTGTTATACTATTACAATGTAAGAGATTAATTAATTTTCACCAAGTTAGCAATTGTCAAGTTGACTAAATATTGTAAAAATTAATTTTATAAATGTACTTTGTTTATTTCAAGTGCACAATAGTTAGTAAATAGGCAGTAGCTTCAGTACAACATTTGCAATGTTCTAACTAAAATATTTTAAGTACCACATATATTTTATGTGGCCTGTATATTATTAAAATCTAAACAATACAAATCTAAATTACATTATAAACTATTATATTATGTTTGACTTTTTGTATGGTATTGGCTGCAAGAATTCAATTACAATAAAAAATGTTCAGTACTAAAATTTTTTGTTATATAAAAACCATAAATTGTGGTATGCCTATATAAATATCATAAGGTATGTGGTATGGTAGAAACTTCCTAGTAAATATAGCTGAGATATCATAGGATGTAAAAGAAAAGGTCTGGTTAATATATATAAATAATGAAAGCAACTTTTAGATAACAATTTAAATATAAAATGCCATATTGTTTTGAAAGTTTTAGAATCTTAGGTAAAGAATCAACTACCACTGAGACATGCACCATGGTTATAGATAAAACCTGATGTGATTCCACAAAACCTGATATCAATGCCAAATGCTAAGAATAAAAACCAATGCCGATCTAACAAAACTTGATGCCAATCTTACCTGCACAGATTAAAAACTGATGCCAATTCCAGAAAACCTGATTCTGATGCCAAAATTTTGATGGATAAATAACAATTTAAATAAAATAACTAATTAATTTGTTTTTACTATTATGAACAAAACACAAATTTAAGCAATAAAATAATTAAAATATTTTTTCAAAGAATTATATTACAAAACCCATTGACATATATATATTTTATTACATATATAAGTCATTGATGAAACCAAACTGAAATATTTATGTCAACTTAAATTTTAATTGGAAAAACTAACTCTGATTCCATACTAATAAGGTAAAATAACTCCAATTCCACTCTAGATTAGCTAAAAAATCTATGATTCCACTCTAAATAAGGTAAAATAACTCTGATTCCACTAATTCTCTGATTTCATGGTAGAATAGCTTAAATAACTGTGATTCCACTATAGAATAGCTAAAATATCTCTGATTGCACTCTAAAATATAATCTACAGTGAAATCAGAGTTAGTTAGGAGTGGAGTCAGAGTTTTTTTTTTAGCTTATTTAGAGTGAAATCAGAGTTATTTTAGCATATTTAGAATGGAATTGAGAGTTATTTTAGCTATTCTACAGTGAAATCAGAGTTTTTTTATAGCTAATCTAAAGTGGAATCAAAATTATTTTAGATTATTTAGAGAAGAATAGGAGTTAGTTTTTCTAATTAAAATTTAAGTTGAGAAAAATAAAAAATATTTTAGTGTGGTTTTATAGTTTAATTCATATTAATTTTTTTTTTGTTATTTTCAGGATGTGATTTATGAATGATAAAAAAATGGAAAAATGTATTCCAGGGGGACAATATTATATTTTTAAATATCAGTTTTTACTTTGTGCATGTAAGATTATCTTAGATTTTGTTAGATCAGCATTAATTTTATCTTTTGCATTTAGTATCAGCATCAACTTTTACCTATAACCTGCCACCATTGATTTGTAACAATTAAATAAGAAAACAAATAGATAAATTTATCTAAGATATTAAACAATATATATAAATATATCCAGAAATTTTCAATAAAATTTTTAAGAATTTAAAGAATTTATCAAAAATGAAAAGACTTAAAAAGACTCTCTGGGATAAATTATAAAAATAAAGACTTATAAAGAATTCAACCAAATCCCATATAGCTCATTAAATGGATTAGTCTTTTTATCAATAAATTCCATTAGTTACTTGCTATTTAATATGTTCAAAAATAATGTAATCTAAAATACTATTTTTTTAATAAAACTACTCCTAAATCTCACAAATATAAACTTTAGATAATATTACATAACAAAGCAATTTGAATAGGAAAAAAACATGTATTATCGGAAAATGTACGATTAATGAACAGGTAAGATATCAAAATTTTGAGAAAAATAATTTATCAAAAACAAATAATACTGTATTTTATAATACAATAAATTTATATTGTATAAATAATTTTAAATAACAAAAAACTAATAAATAAACAAATCAATTTTAATCAGCTGACTCACCGAAACCAAAGTTAAACAATTTGGCTAAAATAAATTGCTTCATTAATTCCGATAATATAAACAAAAATACTTATTTTGAGATTTTTGTTGTATATTATTGTATATAATTAATCATAAAATTTCTAAATCAATAAACTATAAAAGATTTTATGAATAAGGGCATCCAAATTTGAAAGGTCCCCATAATTTTAATAAATTTGAATATGACCCATGTTGAAAAATACTGGGTTATGTGTTATACACTTGTCGAATACTGAATAATTTTAATGCATTTACCCTTTTCCTAACGGGTGTCGCAACGTTTTCAAAAGAAAATTAATTTGTCTCACATCACGTCATTCTATATTTAGTATTGGTAGACTTTGATTGGCAGATAATTTATGCACATTTATTATATAAGCAATGTATGTGTTAAAGAATACGTTTGATTAAATTGTTTAAACTAAGGGGATTTTTAACAATTTAGTTTCATTTATAAAAAAATTTCTGATCAAATTTCTTAGTAATGTCGGATTTCAAGTATTCGATGTCTTTTTCGCCTTCGTTATTATATTGTTATACATAATATACTATATTAATTATTTATATTTTCTGCTTAGAGAAATAAGTGTAATATATATATATATATATAATGTAAAATTTCTTCTTACGAAAAATAATAAAACATTTTGTTCTATTCAGAATACTGTAATTCTGACTATAATTTTATAAAATATAATATTCATAATATGTAGGAATATTTGTATTTATACATTGGTGTGTACAAATCTACATACTTTAGTAAAGGATTATTATAATATGTTGGAATGTGTTGAGAAGTACATAATAAAAATATACAGACAAAAAAGGTACAATACAATAAAGTAACTTTTATTTTTCTCAGTGTATTTTTATCGTATTAAATTTTACTTGTATACTGTAATGCGGTATAAAATAGAATTTTAATATACATAACTGACAAAATACGCAACATTCAGATACGTAGAAGCAGAGATACATTTGCTGCAATATAATCAATCATCCCTGTCCCGCGAATTCTATATTGGATATTATTATGAATATAACGTAATAGAGCCTCAAAACGGGCTCATTATTTGCTTCGGTTATCCAACTAGTAGATATCCGACAATAATCAAATAACCTAATGATTGCGTAATATAAAACCCCTTTCTATATTTATTTTGATTTTTCATATTTATAAATATTTTCAGCGAATAGAAATGCAAAAAAAGTTTTGAAACTCTGAATTTTAACATGACCATCGGTAAAAGCTTAGCTTGATTTTGTGTAAATTAATTGTTGGGAATGTCTATTTATGTATAATTGATATTTCATCCAAATGTATTCAAAATAATATAGATATTACACTAGTTTCCATGCATTCGAATGTACAACTGTACCACAATTGTAATTAGAATTCAATACAAATAACGCAATTTTTTTAATAAGGCCCTAGTTGTACATACAGATTTATTTATATATTTCAAATCGTTAATAAATTAATCCATATCAAGCAAACCTTTTTTATTAGTTTAACAAAATATTCTTAAAGAGATAGAAAATTAAAGTGATATATTACAATTTTTCATTAGATACCGTTTAAAATTTCGATTATACGACATAATGGTATTTAACATAAGATTTCGAATACATAGACACGTTAACTTCATGTTAAGTCTGTTGCGCAACAATCTTATCTATTTATTATGAACACAATTGGAATATCGGGTTGAGATAAACGTTAAGATAAAATCAAACGAAAGTAATTTTTAACAGCTGACAACCACCTGTTTATGTTGGTACTAAAATTTAGAAAGTTTAAAATCTCTTCATTTATAATACTATCTTAATATTATAATTAAGAAGTTCAAAATCTATATCAGTAGTATTGTATTTTATAAAATAGTACATGAGACAGTATAAACAGTAGTAGTCCAACTATTTAAGATAATTTTCTTTTTTTAAATTTCTTCTTATCCCCTCCCATTTTTTGTTTACGCTTGTATGATCCATTTGAAGTTGGCTTTTCAAACTTCTTTTGTGGCTTTTCTTCCTTCTCATCAGAGTCACTAGCGTCATTTTCATGATCATCGTCAAGTTCATTTGTGTCCATATCCTCAACTTCATCTTCAGAATTAGATTGGTCGATATCTTCTTCAGCATCAGAATCAGCCGCGTCTGAATTGTCATCGCCTTCACTACCGTCGTCCTGTATAAAATAAATAAAAACATAGTGAACTCTAACAAGGTTTCCCAAATTTTTTCATAAGATTGTCTTCTATGTCTAGACATATTATGGCATTACATTTTAGCTACACCTCCCCTTTAAGTCACTAACAATAAATTATAGCATTATATTATCTTTAAAAAATTGGAAAATAATAAATATAGATAGCAATCAACACTCCAAAAAACATATTATGGATTTTATGTTTTTACTTTTGATAATTTTCCACTATTTTTATTGATATTTTGTCCCCAATAATTTTTCATAATATTTTATAAAATCTAAATTCTATGAGTCGTACAACATGTGAAATTACCTCGTCCGTCTTTCCAGCTGCTAATCTTTCCAGTTCAGCTTTTCGGGACTTGCGGTATATTACCGCGTAAGTTAGGAAAGGTGCTTCGAGGCCTACTCGAAAATTGTTCTAATGGGAGCAACAACAGGAAAGAAAGTTAGTACAATAGCCACTGCAATAATTACGTTATTCCAAACTTAATAAGATAGATAATTCAATAATTATATGAGATGTTTTTAAGTATCGTACCAAGTCGTCTTTGTTGTTAAGGGATCGAATTGATCGACGATGTGATTGAATCTCTTTACAATTCTCATCCATTTTAGTGAGGAGAGTTTTAAATGGTTTTGTATAATTGGCCACTTTGCACTTCTTCAGGAAATCCTTTAACTGAAATAATATCATTAAACGCTTATAGTTTACATCTAAACCAGCTAATAAAGTATTACCGAATAACCTTATGCGTTGAAACAAATCAGCTACAACTGATAGAAAGAACTTTCAATGATTTTAATTAAAAATTTTTTTATACATTACAAATCTAATTTTGAAATAGTAAGGTAGTAGAAGCACACACATACCTGATTGTGAAAGGGAAGCACATACTCGGGGAATGCTGGTGACAAAGCATGACCAGCTACAGTGTCGACGCATACCTCAAATAGACTGTCCATGAGGGTGTCACGGAATATCTTGTCCTTCATCTGACCGGCTGAGAAGTGAAGAATCAGGCGTGGATTGATGGGCTTGCAGGCTGCCGTCGGTGGTCGTTTGTTGAGATCCACAAGAGGAAACACCTCGAGAATGTGAGCCATTGCGGGGGTTAGCTGGCCTGTAGAGCCAGTTAATGTGTTCAGGAGGGCAATCAGGTGGAAGCGGAGGGGTAGCCAACGAGCTGAGGGTACCAGTCTGAATATGTGGATAAAACTTCAAACTTCAATAAAATTATCAATATGAGAGACTGGTATACAAAGAAAACTCACGAACCAAAAAAACACAAACGGTCTAAAAAATATCACAAATCCATAATTAATATGTTAGCTATACATATAGCGTATGGAAAGTATTATTAATCTAAATAATTAAAACAAATTATTAACTTTACAAAATATTCGGAAATTCACAAATCTCAGTTAAAAAAATTATCAACCTGATTGTTCCAGACACGATCTGAACAATTGGATGAAGAAGAGAACGGAGAAGTTCATTTGACGTAGGAACAGCAGCCAGGAATTGGCACCAGAGCGAGAGACAATTGACAAACTGCCAGTTGTACACGGCTTGAGTGTTTTCCTACATGACAAAAATGTATTTATAATATAAATATAAAATAAAAAATTTATACTAAAAGCAAATTAAAACACAATCTGTGATAAAATTAGCCATTAATAAGATCTACCTACAATACAAGCCGAATAATAGTATTTATTTTTACTAAATTATCAGACAATTTAACCTTAAGACTGGTTATGTGATGAGCAAATTTTCAAAACGACGAAAATTAATTAGATTAATTCAAACTTTTAAAATGTGCTTACCACAGAAGACTTCGAAACTTGTGACTGTAATAATTTAGTATTTTTCTTTTAAAATTTGGTTTGTATTGTAGTTTTTATTAGCGATTAATTTTATCAGCGTTTTTATTTTATTTTAATATTCTTTTTGTGATGTAATTTATTATTATGTGACTCTCTGACACACTCCGCCATATTATCATATTCGATATTATGTTTATAACAGTTTTGAAATATATGCGTGATACTAAAGCATGAAAAAAACTGAAAAAAGATATCTACTTATGGAAATTAATGTTTAGGAATATCGATACCGAAACCACGATTGTAATTAAATCAATAATATTTTAGAATAAAGACAGCTAAACTACAGTTCATATAAATATTATATAAAAACTCTAAAGTATCAAATCAAAATACGAACTAAATAGTCTAACTTTAATTTTGTCAAAATATAAAATTAACTAACCGAGACTTCCATAATTAACAATAAATTAAACTTAATCAAATAATGATAAAACAAGGTCTAGAGAACTAATACCTTCTTCGGGGTGACCATAGCCTTGCGGAGGGTGATTCCGAGTTGACGAATGTAGACAAATGCATGCTGATAGGCCTCCTCAAGATTGAGTTGAAGAACCTCACACAAAGATCGTCGCATAAAGAGTACACCGGCTGCATTGGTTGGGGTCATAAACTTACTTCCACGCACGTAGGCATTGTAGAGAAGCTGTTAAACGGTACAGCCACACCCAACTTTGAATAATCGAATTTTAGTACCATTCATTTAAAATACTTAATGACTGAAATTATTATTTAATTTATATTTAGAACTATAAAAACAGACTACATCTTAATGTAGTTGAATAGCTAAATTTACATAACATTTTCACAGAAATCATAATCATATACAAGTATATAAATTAATAAACAATTTATTTAAAAAAATATGAGAGAAATAATTTTATTCATTATACTATTTTTTACTAGTACATCTCACATTTTATTCATTGATAAATGATCCAAATCATATTTTAAAAATTATGATTACATAAATATAACCTCCCAAAATGGTTTGAAAATAACCAGACGATTTCAAAGAAGTGGTCAAAATTATTGCTTCAAACCGTGGAAATATAACATTTAATATACACCAAAACTACAAACATATTATAATGAACTGAAACAAACTTACTTTGATACAGGTTTCTGCATGTGAGTCAGACTTTTGAAGAACTTTAATCAAGATGAGGAATGCTAAAACACGACAAGATTCAACACCTTCGCTCCAAACTTTCACAAGAATCTAACAGCAGCCAGAAACAAATTTTAAATGATACATTAGCCCAAAATTTAATAAAAACACTAAAAAATATACATAGAATTATACATAAATTTTATTGTAATTTAGAAAATTAATATTATTATTTAGAAAATAAAATTGGACTCAAAATAAATTGAAAAAATCTCCTCACCTTGATTAGTCTGCGTGTAAGAATGGGATATTTGAGAAATTTTGGCACTACTGTTGAAATTTTCTTAAGTTGGGAATCATTGAGACTATTACCATCACCTATTAGGGCTTTCAATTCCTGAAATATAATAGAACAATATATTACAATACACAAACTTTTACTTAGTTTTGATTAGTATATACATGCGAAATAAACCACAATGAATTTTCCCACACCTACAATAGTTATACAATTATAAACTTTACAAACTTAACCATCCATCGTCTTAATTGGATAAACCTCAACCTCAACAACAATAACACAAGACTCTTGACTAAAATTTATATATTCCAAGAATTTTTCATCAAACTTTTATATTTACGCCAAAATATGGGTGCACACTTCATTTTTAATTAAGTAATTGAGACAATATTAGTCCCAAGGAAGTCCTTTGAACTACTTCATTGAAATATTATCTTAGTCCTACAAACTACTTTAAAAAATCCTAACAAAATAGTTGTATTATTTGTAGTTTAAACCTTTTAAATTAAGTTTTGAAATACTACATAGTACTACATATTTTAAATACAATCTTCATTTTATTGATGCTAGTTTCACATAGGAACTGAAGCTGACGTCATTTCAACCTTGTACAACCAAGAGTCGCACTGTTCAATCAATTAAGCAGGGAGAATTAATGGGAGGACCCAAAGAGGGGGTTGTCACCCATTGGACAATTGTTTTTGTTGAATGAACAACAAACTTCACACTAGTGGGCCCCTTGTCTAGTCGATCCATGAACATAAAATGTTACTGCTTGAACTAAGTAAATAAAGAAAAAATTTCTGCTGGAAATATAGGGACATATACTGTGAATACTAATATTAACATACTTTTTATTTTACTCATTAGACATAATTGATAGAAATAAATGTAAGTTAACTTAAGTGCTGAAGATTTTACTCTTTCAAGAATAAAGTAAGGACGAATACATGCAATTTTACTTGATTTAATTATCTTTTTACACCTATTTCTTTCATTATATATTTTTGTATGCCAAACTATTTGTAATATACCATGGCTGGATGGAACTTGTACCTATTAATGATGATAAAGCCACCCTTTTCATAAAAATGCAGAAACCATTAACAAAATTAATCTCAAATCACAGGAAAAGTCAAACAATCACAGTCCACACCAGTACTAATAGTTTATAGTATAATTTCAATATTACTAGTATCATAGAATATATGCAGTACCTTGTGTGCAATCTTGTGATGGAAAACACCTTCAATTTAGTCTAATTCAAAATAGTATACAATATTCATACATACAGCCAATAAATAATATGATATTGAGAAATTCAATTGTTGAATTTGATTTCATAGTTCTTTATAATTATAATAATAAACATGAATTATATATAATTCTGTTGTTATAAAAACGAACATAATTTGAATTATAAAACAATAATAAATCGCAGTTTTATTACCTCTGTACATATTTAAATATGCTATATGAGATTCTCACAATTATATATCATATATAATAAGGGAGGAAGAAAGGTCATCTAACAAAATTACACCCATCAACATTATGACCTCATTGTACCCACCCAACTATTCTGTCCAGTTTCTAGGTTGTAATCCCTGCAGAAGATAGACTACATTACAAAGGTGGGTGAAGGTCTACAAAGAACTGATGAATGTCATGTATCCAGCCCTATTGAAGTCCAGTTTTACTGTTTCCTCAATATTGCTGATTAGGATAGGTCTATCCCTCATGCAAATAGATATATACTTATAATTATTTACATTATTATATAGGGACATCTAAAAATATAAAATAATTATTATATTCTACCTAAAGCTTACATTAAAAATCCCCAGCAAATCAACCTTACTATATAGTTTCCCAATATGTAATAGGCTCTGTAAAATTTGGTGTATAATGTGAAAACTTTGTAAAAATGAAAATAATAATTAAAGTAATATTTATAAAATAAAATTTTAATAATATATTATAATGTTATAAATATAATAACAAACTATGGTAAAATGAAAATAAAACAATTCTGAGTCATTTCAATATGTATATCCTTAGAATATGGTAAATACAAAAGCAATGGTTTATGCACAAACTCAGAGTTCCAGGACAAACAGGATAAAATGGCAGCTATTGGTGCAAATGCTAAACACAGAGCATTGCACCAATATGTCATCTTGGTCTGAGGACTTCTGAGGACAATTGTGAACAATCTTATGTCAGTGTCTCTCTATGTATCCATGTGGAAGTTAAGGATTTTGGTTTAACACTTCTTGATTTGCATAGGGGTTCATGCACAGTCTCAAAATACTGAAAAATGCCTTCAGTTAGAAAGAGGTTGATTTAATCAACCTTTTTTTCAAGAGATAAGGGATCTTCATCGATTGATTCCAGATGCTCCAAGGAAAGGTGGTAGGGGCCAGATCTCTCATTGAGGTTTTAAAAGTCTGTCTCCAATGTATGGCTTGTTCAATAAAACTTGAATGTCCAAGAAGATGGACCAATAAAACAAAATACTATATGGATAACAACAATAAGAATAAACTAAAAATACAGTTTGATAAATGATATGGACATAATAAATCAGGAAGGGTGAATTGTGTTTAGTTGTCCATAAATCATGAGTCTATATACTGCACACAATTAGAATCAAGTAGGATTTCTGCTTTTACCCAAATCTAATTATAGATGACAGGTGATCTAAGGCAATCAATATATATTACATAATAAACCTGGACTCAGTATCTGAGTTCCCATAAAGAAAGGGTTAAATAAAATTCATTAAATAGTATCAGTAGTATATAAGTTAATAAATAGCTGATTTGGGATGAATTTTTAATACCTATAATATATAACTGTTTGGAGCATTTTACCAATCTGCAATTATTACTAATATGCACTTCACAAATTGCCAATGTACATATTACTTTTGTGAATTCAACTGCTTTATATTGAATTAAAAATAATAATTATATTACAAATAATAATACTTAGAATACTAAAACTATTGAAAATAATAAATTATAATTTAATGTATTTTTGTATTAATTATTTCATTAAAATTGCCTTATTTTTATATAAATTTGTTTAAAAACAATTAATATTAATTTTTAATATGCTAATGAATCCATCACTGACTAAGAATTTAAAAAAAATTGTACTCTGTAAAACTCAGTTAACAAACAATCAAGTGTGGCCTACCATGTATGACATCACTTTTTAAAAACTGAAGTGAACATATCAAAAAATAATATTTGTGAAAATCTCAAAAAAAATATAATTCCCTGAGACCCTATAAATGTATTACCAAAAGTTAAAAAATTACCATAAATAATCTATCAGATAGGGTAGGTTAAAAGATCTATTTTAGGGTTATAGGTAATAAACATCTTTTCCTGTCCCAAAAATATCCATGGGATGGGAAAGAGTGGTAAGTATTAAACATAACAAAAATAGGTATTAAACATCTACTGGATATGGGTAATAAATGTCCTTCAAAAAAAATATTAATGAAACTAATTTTAAATATCAAGGTTAAAAATAATTTAAAACAATTAACTGTTCTGACAAAATTATTGGGGGAAACATACATAGCTTCATAACTGCCACTATATCCTGAACCATGTGTATACAGGTATACCCCACTTATATGCATAAAACATCTTTCAAACAGCTTTTTGCATTTAACTTATCTTTATATATATGTATAGTATCCTCAATATCATGATTTTTCTGTTAATTTTTATTGAAAAAAATTGTTATTTTCTGTTAATAAATATTCCTTATTTTGTCAGTACTAATTACAGTATTATGTAATGCTGTTTCCACTGCAATTAGTCACTGCACAAGCCCAGTCTGTACACCACAAAAAAATCACCTGAATATCAGGCACTAAATGCCTGATTTTCAGGCATTTGAAAAAAGATGAATATCAGGTGATACACTGTAAAAAATAACCTGATTATCCGATATTCAGGCACCTGTAAATCAGAAAATTAACCTTAATCAACTCTTAATCTTTGGTTATTCTGTCTCAGATAATTTTGTACCAAAACAAATGTCATATCTACTTTCACTTAAAGGAACTGTCCTTGCCCATGTCCATTGGATGTTCATTACTTATTTAAAATAAATGTATCCAGGACATTTAATACCTTTTTTTTGGACGTTGAATACTTACCACTCTGTCCTATCCTATGGATGTTTTTTGGGATGGCATAGAAAATTTATCACCTATAGCCTATTTTAGTACCAAAATATCACTTAATATATTAAAACGGAGATATTGCACACAAATTAAACATATACAAATGTATGGGAAAACAATAACTGAAATTAGTCAATATTTGCATTTATTTTTAGTGAATTTAATTACTTCCATTTCTGGCTTGGTGTCCATTAATAAACCAACTATATGACAGCAATTAATGTATGAATTATTAAAAACATATTTATTAACATGTAATTCATATAAATAAATCGTTATAATAAAAATTGTGAAATAAAAAATACCGTTTTAGAAACCATGCTTTCTGAAATTGTTTCGTATAAAGGGCTGTATTTCATAAAGACAAGTAAATCTTTCTGTATAAATAGTCTAGAAATTTAATATTTTTATTTTTTTAATAAAATAAATGTGTAATATAATTGAAAATTTTTAAAAATATAGGCATAATAGTTTTGTCAGTTAGTTTGAATAATATCTTTAATTGAACAGCTCCCTTAGATATAATACATTTTTATAATTGAATATTTTTACATAACGCGCGTTAAAATAGTTTTCACAATTGATAAATTAAAATAATTTTTATAATTCGCAAAATAATATATACATGAAAGATAAAGATAGATTATAGACGTCATTCAATTATATTACAAAATATAATTATTTTGCGAAATAATTAATTCTTTAATTTAGTATAGTATTCTGAATCGTTGTGCCGGAGGAGCTTCTCAAGATTTTAAGGGAGGATACTGAATAAGAGCTTAGGAGCATATAAATTATAGACATTTATTAAATATCTATTTATTTATCCAAATAAATAGATATCACGATAACTTATAGATTTTATATTGATAAACTGTACATTTAACTGTAATGTTTATGATATTTTTATCTTATTTTTTAAAATAATTATATTAATTGATTTTATACGAAGAATTGATGTTTATAATCCATATATAACTGTAAAAATTTATCAAGTAATGTTTTACTTATTTATGCCTCCTATAGGTGGTATGAATAAGATTAAGAAAAGTTTTTTTCTGTTTTTCTACTTTTTTCTCACGTTTGCATGAATAGTAGCGATCACGCCATATTCATAATTATGACCGAGGTGACCTCGACACACCATGAGTGGTTGATCAACGACAGGTTGAAATCCGCTGGTCGAAGGTAAGAGATTAAAGGGGTAAATCCTTTGCCAAATAACGAATTGGAATTGCTATATGCACCGCCCGCAGAAATGATATCGCCTCGCATAGAATATGTGAAATAAGTGAGATAACCATAATCAGAATTAGGTTGAGATTGTCAATATTAAAAGTTGTGCGGAAATAGTACATTATGCCATATGGTGTGACTACCAGAAGGTTTTCGCTACGAGTAATTATCATAGATATTGTATATTATATATAGAACCATTATATATATATATATGTGTATGTTCTATATATAAAATACAACATCTATGGTAATTATACTGTTCCAGATTTGAAAATGAATATTTGTTATGATTGAATTGATTATTTGTAGATTAATTCAAAATACATATATAACGATATCTATGTTTTTTATAAATATTCGAAAAACTATTAGAAATAATCAACAAAAATATTGTAAAACAATTCAAAATATCGACTAATAGTACGTCCGCTAACTATGATAGAAGCATGAAAATTGGGACACATTTAGAACACACCAAGCTTAGACGGTCATTTTAAAACCTCTGGGCATTTCTGAAAGTGCCTTGTTCGGATTTGGCTGCCATTGAAAAAATCAATAAATATCATAATCGATATCCTGATTAACTCAAAAACTGAATATGTTTTGGTATATAATCTACTACCAGCAGAAATCATACCTTATTAGTCTAAATACGAAGTTTCAAGGTCATCCAAGATCATCTTGCGGCCAGTGGTATGTTAATATCCTCTACGAATAATAGCTGGTTATAATGTGATATTATAAACTTTTTTCTATGTTGTAAACTGAGAATAGATCATTGCAGAAAATCTATATACCACATCGATATTATCAAGTTTATAAGGGCCATGACCATCCACTTTTGACTTCAAGTTAAGGAAAGAAATTCCGACTTGCGGGATCATTTATTGATGTTGAATGTAATGCCGGCAAATTATTATTCATGGTAATTCTCGGCAATGATGTGAATGTTCCTTATTCTGAAGAATAATTGGATTCTGCATTGTTTTCTATCCATAATGCATTGAAGCAAATTTTCCAACAGCCAATGTTTTCTTATATTAATGGAAATTCGAATTTTCGTATCAGTTGAAGTGATGTTAATGTTTTATTATCTAAAAGTAATAGAAAACTGTTGAGCGTGGTATATAAGAAACATAACCATTGTATTGAATTACAACTGTAAAAAGCATATATACAAATTATAGATTAATCGCTTTTGTATATTAAAAATTTGTGTGAGTGAATTTTTAAATAAGTGAAGAAAACTTCCAAATTTGTTTTACTAAATAAATTAATACGACGTTGCTCATATAAAAAAATTTTCCCACTTGTTAACTCAGGCTGCGCGACTGTCCTCGTGAGTAACACATCCACTAATGGGGTAAAACCATTTGCTGCATGGTCACTCGTGGCATAATGTACTATTTGATGTCAAGGAAAATACTTTTCTATATAAACTTTTTAATTTTCTTTAACTACATTACTTTACTTTTCCTAACTTGACAACTTTTTTTTCATTTCAACTCTCGGATATCCAATAAAACTCGATCGTTATAAGATATCCTTGTATTGAAAAGTTGGACTTAAGTGTAACTAAAGTATAAAGAACTACAAGTGGTATTATAGCTTTAAAAATATTTGTAATGTTGGTAATTGTTTCAAAATAAAAAATGTATAGTATAGCATCAGTCGATGTTCATATGTATTTAAATTTGACCATTACATGGAAAAAATGGAAGTCAACTAATTATTTAAAGTAAAGGAAAACGAAAGATATGAGCTAAAGTTAGACGCTTTTGATAATATACCGCAAATAAAATCTATAATATATATATGCATATAATTAATTCAACTATTACCAACTTAATTGACAAAAATTTGAACTCATCTATAATAACCTTTCATCTGAAATAGCTTTTAATTATTGAAAATTTACAATAAATGACTTAGCAAAGTATAGCTATAGTAAAGAAATTCATCAAGCTTAACAAAGCGTCGGAATAATTTAATGTGCTTCATAAATTTAATGAATTAGGGTTTCAAAAATGTCTGTAAAAGTTGCTCTGTCAGAGAAATTAAGAAACAATTCCCCGAGCTCTTTATTATAGGGAGGAAGGTCTTGCTTGAAAAGTTCTTCAAGTAAAGAAGATTTTTTCCAGTGAGGGAAACGGTCGGCAGTCTTGTTTTGGAAAAAAAAACAATATAGAAATAGAACTACACCATAATTTTTGTATTTAAATACAGTGACTGATTGTGAACTAAACTTATTTTAGTGCAAGTATCAGAATGAATGAAGTATGAAACGTGTATTCGAACTATCATTTGAAATAATTGGTACTTCTTAGATAATAATGACTTTATTTTGAAAATTTGATAATAAACATAAATGTTTGATCATTAAAAAACAATTACAAATTTAGCTGAATGCGTGTTGAATATCTATGATAAATGTAATATAATTCTTACGTTTCAATGCCATTTTCTGAATGCGTGTTGAATATCTATGATAAATGTAATATAATTCTTACGTTTCAATGCCATTTTCTACCATCAGAACTCTCTCCTGCGTTGGACGAAGAAGGAGGTTTGGAATCCTGCACTTTCTAAAAAAATAATTAATTGAGTAGAAAATGACTTTAAAATGTCTGAGAATATTAGAAAATAATTATAATTGTAAAACTTTTAAATTAAAATGATATGTACATAACAACAATAAGAATTACGTATAAACTAAATATAATTAATTAACCACATTTGTCAATTAATCAGCATTCCTAGAATTATATGGGTAATGGATTTTAAACATATTTAATGTAAATAATCTTTTTTAAATTATCCAAAAATATTAATGAAAAAATTGTTTAAATAAAACTGTCTTACACATTTTTTGATCTTTTGGTCGCTTAATTCATTCTCAATGGCCTGAATTAATTCCGGCATCTTTTCTTCGAAAGGGTATTTGCCACTGAAATCGAAGTACAGCCTCATCGCCATCAAAGCTCCTAACCAATCATTCGGACGATAATCTTTTTGAGCTATAATTGGTAAAATCTTTTTGTTTTGTTCGAAGGCAAGATTTGCTTCTGCAAAACATAATTGTACAATACACGATATAATGTAACCTATATAATACTTTAATTAAATTTCTTATGAAATTCGTAAAAATTGGCGATACAGTAAGTACGTAACACATCACATAGTGTCAATTTCTGTAGTAATAAAAAAAACTGTTGGTACGACAAGTCAGTAATTCGAAATGAAAAAATTTAAAATAGAAAGATGTCATTTATCAGTGATTCATTTATATTTAATAAATTCTAGATTTGCGAATAATTATTCCCGTTTGCAATACTAATTATTTGTCACGATAAATTTCATAAATGTATACTTATTTATATTGTTTCATTATTTTTTTTCAGTTCTGAATTAACCTCACATAATACGTGTGTATTTATTAAAGGTATTGGAAAAAATACATTCATAAATATTACAAGTAGTTGGAAAACCTTAATTTTATTTATTCCACTAATGTGTATTACCATAAGCAAAATTAACTTTGGAAAAAATGAGACAAAAACCACTTGGTAGTTAAAATAATGTATTAGTTTAAATAAAACACACATCCAAGCTTTCGTGAAAAACTAATTGACATAATCATAGAAGAAAGAAATGCTCAATATTTGCCATATTGACCATCTCTTTCCGGACAATTTCTTCTCCATGATTGTCAATTATTTTTCACGAAAGCTTGGACGAGTGTGTATTACCATTTATAAATTGCACAATTAATGAATTTGCGTACAATCTTTTACAATTTAACACTAAAAACTCACCCCTTTTACATATACGACTTTTCTTGTAATCAAGGGACATAAAATGAGAACGATTACAGCATTTTGTACACCCTTACTAATTGCACCGAGGATGTTTCCTTTCATTTTGTTAAAATCCATCCATGTCTAAACAGAAATTGAATCAAATGAAAATATAGTATATCGTAGAATGACATAGAATGTGTTCATTTTGTATAATGTTCACTGGTTATTTCAGACTATAGTATTTAAAAAAGAAAGTCTTCACAATTGCAGTAAGGTTGATTAGGGGCAGGGGGTAACGTATACCCTTACGAATTCTAATTAAATTTATGTTAAAAATAGCCATATTTAATGAGAATTAATTAGATTTTAATCAAATAATAGTATTTAATGAGACATTTTATTAGAAACATTATTTAACGAGAACTTTTAATTAGAAATCAATTTGAAAATGTCTTTTCTGGGAATATAATTCATATTATGATTGTATATAGGTGTAGAAAGCCAATTAGAATTTATTAAATTTCTGGATAGTCCAAACATAAATTTCAAATGTGCACCTTTCTCACGCATTAATTTGTTCACTTCATATTGGATGGACGTGTTATTTTCGTGCTATTAATCAAAATCTTTTTGGATTCATGAATTAATAAATATATAATTCGAAGGGGTGCATCTTTTGTCGATTTCTAACTGAGGATTGTGAATTAATATTCATAGATATATATATACTAACTATATAAATTAATTTATGACCGATTTTATTTACCCGTATAACTTGTCCAATTAATTTGTATATACTAAAATTCTTTATGCCGATTTTGACTATAATGCGTATTTTAAAATTAATTCATAATTGACAGAATAATCAAAAGAAAAGGTTTTAACCGTTATTTGTAAAAACAGAACTAGCCAGAAACTCCTAACTAGCCATTTTTCAATCGATCTCAAAATATATCTCAATAGGCATGCATTTATTAGCTCAAGCCACGTGGATTAATGTGATGACCAATTCTGAATTCTGACTAAATTCTGTTTTTACAAATATTCTTTTATAGATAATGAGGTTATGAAAATTTTATAAATGCCTATTGAAAAAGGCTATAATTAAAATATTTATTTCTACGTGATTGAGACCATATTTATAAATTAAATGGAGTCCAAGTAAGACTTTAAATGAATATTATTTTGATGTGAGATAATTTAATTCTGTCAGTATTAAATTATTTCCATTAAAAATCCTAAATATTTGTAATTTACATATTATAATTAAAAATAAGGATTAAACTAATTATTTCAATTCTCATTTGCTCTAGTGTTGTTAAATTAAAACAATGATAGTCATTTAAAATAAAATTCTAAAATATTTCAATAAAAATAATAAAAATTGTATTGTCAACTTAAAATGTCATCTCATTTCAATTTATAACAAATACCTTACTGATGCGTTTGTGTTAAAGTAGAAATTATTTGTTTTACTTATTTGTAGATAACGTTTGCAGATGTAGCAATTCTAAAACCATCTCGATATTCTGATTATGAAGCAGCAATTAAAGAATGAAAAACAAATATATAGGATATTCAACATGAAAATATTTATCCTGACTGTGACGCTGTAATTAATGTACTATTGTTATATTGTACATCTCTATTAGAAAATTAACTATAAGTCTCTATATTTGTCTACTTTTTTTAGTTTTGTACAATAATCGTATAATAATAATATAATAATTTTTGTTTAGGATATTATATAATATTAGTCATTATATTTACGTTAATGTAGTAAATTATAATTTATATATGTACATTATACTATACTATAAAACATTATCATGAAATATAATTTTCTATATGCTATAATATATTATTTTTTATAGTAATGTAATTAGGTATAATCTACTTTTTGGTTTTTAAATCAATAAGTTATTAAGAAGGTCTCATTAAGTTTAATTAAAAGTTAATTAGAATTTAATTAGAAATTGATTAGAAGGTCTCATTAAATTTCATTAGATTTATTTGAGTTAATTAGATGTTAAAGGGTAATTGGAACAATTTTTAAATTAGATTTTAATAAGAAATTTCCGTAAGGGGATTCTGCTGCCCATTCTAATGGAGTTCTAACTAGAACGATAATAAAATAATTTTCATTTCCCACCTTAAAGCCATGACTCTCAAACTCTTCATGTATTTTTATAGCAATTGCTTTATCTTTGTGACAATAGCTGATCATTATCTGAGCATCCGCATCTCCAACTGAGTTGGATTCGTCATCTTCATCCTCTTCGTTATCTTTATATTTGATAAATATAAACATGAGGTAGGAGGATTAACACGCAATCTTTATAAGCATCATAAACGGATTCTACAGCAACAAAAAACAATTATCAATAATTTGAATTCATATCAGATATAATTATAATAATCAAAATTCGATAACAATAACACACAATATTGGAAACATCTATAAGTATACCTAACATAACAAAAGTTGAAATACTTGACAAAAGCCAAATATTAGCAAAATATAATTATCAAGAAAAATAATTTGGTTTTATAATATGAATTTAACTTCAGTTTTAGTAAGTATAAGCTAATAAAAATGCGGTTAATTAAATGATTAGGTTAATAAATTAACACTTCACCCATTTAATACTGATCGTAAAGTGTTAATTTCAGCCAGTAATTAGCTTTAATTTAATGAAAATAGGTTAATTTAGTTTTGATTATTAGATAGTCAGTTACTTTTGGTTCGGAAAAAATAATTTCAATGTTAATAATATTAATATTGATAAATGTTTAGTTTCTGACCGTCAGGTTGTAGATTCCAAAAAGCTGAATTTCTAGCGTCTTCAGAGGAGTCGATCAATGATTCGAATTCTTCTTCGCTCATGAAATTATCTTTTAAGCAAGAGTGTCCTTCAAAAGGGGATTCAAGTTCATCTTGCAGTTCTTCTAGCAAATTTGATTTATTTTCATCATCAAGGGAAAGCGAACAAATGATATCGAAGGCGAGAATACATTATTCGATCATTTGCGATTTGCACATCGAAAAGTCGATAATGAAATTAGCAAAAGTATCAAAGATCAAAGATCAAAGTATCAAAGTATACTTCACATTACATATTTTTGGAACATCTCAAATACACACATATAAATAAATGCACAATTGAAATAGGATAACATTTTCTGAAGAATTTATTTTAAATGTATATGAATTCAATCTAATTCAATGAATTCTAAAATTTATTTATTATTCTTATTTATTGTAAATAATGGATGTATATGTACCACAGATATACATATATTTGTTTAAGTTTACTTTAATTGTTTATATGTATCAATTATTAATATTCAGCCATAAATATACTATCTTTGTTTAAGTCATTTTCAAATTATTTAGCCAATCACAACTCTGAATTTTCCATACACGCCATGCAACATACTTTAGTATATAAATATTTTATATCTAGTTCTATATATAATATACAATATCTATGATATGTACCTAGAATAATCCGGTTATATATAACAAGATTGAAGGTCGAGGACTGTTACAATTTGCTTGTTCTAAGCGATGCTTGTTATATCCAAGCTTAAAGTTTATATAAAAAGTTTGGTAGGACATATTAACTTACTTGTTAGTGTAAGTGGATTATTCTGTATACGTAGGTAATTTCAAATAGTGTTAGATGTCAACTTTAGATAGTATCGTATTATTTAGTATTAATACAGTTCTTCTTCGGATATTTTCAGTAAAAATTCGAACAGAATCCATAAGAAACACATTGCCTAAAGTCGGTAAATCAAAATCAAAATCTAAATCTAAAAATAATTATGATTAATTTATATAATAGAAATCAATAAAATGTTGAAATAAGTAAATGTTCTAGATACCAACTTCCAGATATGTTAGTATTTATTTTGTAAATTGAAATTATTTCTTATCAAGTTGCAACGAACAATTCCAGCAGTAAGAAATGATGCTACTGCATTTGGTCATTAAATATAACCCAGACCTACTTTTAGATTTTACTCCAGCAGGCAAATAATTATTTAAACTCCCCTCGAGCCAATTCAACAGAAGAATAACCTTCTGAACATTTGTCTTCACAATTAACAGAATCTGATAAAAGTTTAATTAATTCGTCAAGTTTGCTTTTGTCAGCCAGAAAAGTATTTGTCTCATCTTCCGTGGCAAGATAAGCACACAGAAGGAGGGCAATCGTCTGAAAATTTATTTAAAGTTTTTATTAAATGAAAAATAAAACATATTTTTAATAAAAAAATATTCCCACGCTGTTTTCCAAATACGGCTCAGAAGCAAAGAAGGCCATTAATTGCAATGTCAACACCGTAAATGCAGACAAGATTTCGTGGCAAACTGCAAAAAACATGATTCACATAATGATCAAAGAAAAAGACATCCAACATGCTCTGCTCAAAGAAGTTTTTACAAAGAAACCCGCGATCCAACTTGAAAATAGAAGAAAACAGTCGATCATCACACAACTCCGAAGCGGCCACCACTCAAGGTTACAAGCGTATAAAGCAAGGATAACCGAGGAAGACCCAGGATGCAAGAAATGTGAAGGAGAGGA
>JAUZNC010057383.1:1339-12870 GCA_034780395.1 Vannuccia rotundouncinata | reverse complement strand
ACAATACAATACAATACAATACAATACAATACAATACAATACAATACAATACAATACAATACAATACAATACAAAGCTGCTGACATCAGTGAAAAACTTGTTTTAAAAATTATTCATTTTCGTGAAGATACGATCCGTTTAGAAAGTGAATCTTTTTCCAAAATACTTCTTCACAAATGATGCTTGTACTTGTTCCACTGCCGAAAAGGTTATTGTTGATATTCATTTAGATGAATTGAATTTAATTTCAATTGTTGTTTACATTTGTTCTATTTTATAATTATTTTGATGGTTAAACTTGAATACGAAAAATGATGCTGAAATAGATTTCGTACATTTTTAATTGTATATCACAATTTATCGAAATTTCAGTACCAAACATTCCTAGTTCATATATATATATTCAAATTGTCAACATATAATTAATTCTATTCTATTTTACTTTTTTAAATGTAATTTATAAATATGTTATGTATCTACCATTGGAGAAGTTTATCTCATATGGTGGAGTTTAAGTAATAGAAATATACAATACAAAACAAAATAATTATCTAATTTGTGGAAACAGGCTTTACTTGGATAACTACATTAATATTATTTAATTATTCGATTATATTTGTTAAACTTATCAATTGATCAACTATACTCCAGCGTATTAAGATTGCTACAGACAGGAGACGGATACTTTCGGGAACGTAGTCAGGTGTCCTGATCACTAGTCTAACATTTTCTTATCAATTTAATTTATTTTAAATCCCAAAGGATAATTTTCTATAGGAGTAAAAAGCATTTTTTTCTCCAAGACATAGTGTGACAGTATAGGTTATTTTAGTATCGTCTTTAGTTTCTTAAAGGAATTATACACATTTAATAATAATAGATAGTATGATTTTATTATATTATATTATTTATTTATACATATTGTATATATAGTTATATTTATAAATAGGTATTAATAATTGAGCATAGTTTAGATTTTAAATAGTTTGGAATAAAGATTCAATATTTCAAAAGTTAATTATTTTTCTTTTCGTATATAAAAATTCACAACGATAAAAGTCGAATTACAAAGGCTAGAATTACAACTGAACCAAGACAGATAATCCTATTACAATGGATTATCCCAGATCAGACAAAGGAAGTATATTATTCTATTTATTAAAAATGAAAACCTTTTCCAAAAACTTCTATAATAAATAAATCATTCTAGATTATATTTAGAAAAAATATTTGTTAAAGTTTTCAAACGAGAACCACGTACCTCAATAAAAATCGTTCATTGAGGTAGTCTACGTCATTACATAGCTCAGCCAATGAGCTTCAAGACAATTCCAATAAATGTCATCTGTTCATATTTGATGAGCTCTTATGTGTCCCATTAACATAGCCATAAAACTTTTTTGAGGATGTACTCGATGAACAATAATCTTGTCTGACAGTCTAATTGTTCTATCTCTCTATTCGTTGTTCTTTTCTTAACATTCTCCACTCTAAAACGCTAAAAATGATAACACTATCTAACTCAAATTAATTAAAATAGGATGTCAAATTCACGCAATCCCGCCGAGCCAACCTGTTTCTTCAAATACGGCTTTCCACAAGTGCCAAGACATGTGTTCAAGGGCTCTTCCTGTGCCCAGTGTGCTCATTTTCTTTTTCCAAGTTTACCGGCAAATCGCAGCGGTTCTGTGTTCCAGTATTTGCACCCATATAACTCAAAAGAGGCTCAAATATTTCTCGACGTAGAAGAAAGCAGCTCTTTTCAGACGCAGTGTACCAACCTCGTTGGTCGAGGGGAATGTGGACGACTGCTACAGTGCTGCAAATCAGCCCTCGAATGCTGTGATTGGCAAATTCTTACGAGCCAATCCAAAGAGACTACGTCACAATGCCCGTCCGTTTGGGATGGATATCTGTGCTGGAATACAACACGCGCAGGGGAACAGGTCAAGAAAATTTGTCCCCCATTTTTACCGTACGCAATATCAGGTAATTATTGTCAAGTTCTACAATATATCGACACGACATTTAATATCCATTTTTTTAAAACGACATGTTAATAATAAAATGATGAATGCTAGTCTGTTTATTTTTTATTTGTCTACTATTTAATTAAACTTTTTAAAGATTTGGGAATTCAAAATGAACAAACTCATTAAATTTTTGTGTAAATTAAATTATTAGGGGATACTTTTATATGAATATGAAATTAATATAAATGTAATCACGAATGTGATAATAATGAATACAATAATTTATCAAATCATTTTTTTTAAATAATAAATAATTATGAAAATAAGTAAATAATTATTTTCTGAATATATTTATATTGCGGTCTTCTTCAGATGTAGTATGCACTCAATGTTCAAAATATGTTAACGACAAATTATATTTTAAAAAGCAGTCTCCTATCCCTTATATAATCTATCGATTTAAACAATAATTTATTACCTCACAATGTCCCAGTTTTTGAAGACTATCTTAACGCATTTCCGACTCCCAATTGAGAAGGCTTATTGTTTATTATTGAATATGGGAGCTTATAAAGTTGAACATTATCTGGAACTGAAAGCAATTTATTAGTATAATTCCCAATATGAATCGTAATAAAATAAATTGGTTTTGGCTATTTTCTTGCCTTGCCTATTTTTCGATTTAATACCTAACAGATGTTCCATTATTCCACACTTTTATTTTGGTGATAGTTTGTTTTATTATTTTTTATATGAATCAATTTTATATAACGTTATTCAATTATTGCATTTATTTTTTTTAAATACTTAAAACTTGAAACCACTTATCACGCAAATATGTTTAAAATAAATAAATACGGGAATCATACAATTTAAAATTAGCTAGTTTCAAATTGACCAAAATCATATATTTATAAATTAGAAAAAAAAACATATATCCTTTCAAATAAAAATTACCATTTTCTGTATAGTAAAATAAATATGTTATATATTGTATAAAATGTTTTATTTTTCGACAATGACATTTACTTTGAAACAATATTACAAATTATAGCGTTTATGCATAACTATATTGTCTTAATTTGATATTTATAGGTATAGGCATCTAGTTAAATTTAGGGTTCGCAAATAAAAATTTCGTTTTTCCAAATTTTATTTAAACAAAATTACATGTACTTAATAGAGTGTAATAAAATATGTAGAATGCCAAATACTTATAAATTGATATTTTAATTTCAAAACATGGTCAGCGTTTGTTTAACTGCACTCAACTGCACTCTTGCGTATTTTAAAAGTCTTAGTTTAATTAATTCTGTTTTGTTTTTTTAATACATTAGCTATTATAACTACGTATGTATTTGCAATATTTAAAAATGAGTAAACGAGATAAATGATTTTATTCACACCCCTGCATACTACACAAGTTAAACACCAGAAGCTTGATGTATGTAATTATATTGCGAGACTACATCTGGAGATAGCGCCTTTAACGTGAGACACGAAATTAAATAAACATTTCCATTTCGTGTTGATCGATGTGTCCGTACAGACACAACATGTCCATGGCATCTGCCACATGAACACGACCTAGTTAACGACCTAGTTAACGACCAGTGTATACGGTTGAGTTGTGTTACTTTCCCAATTGTGACATGTCGCAGTTTTATATTTATAATAGACATCCAGAGCGTCCAGAGCGCATTTCAATTGTATACGGTATTAGTTTCGCTTTAAAGATGGTAATCAAATAATATTATAAATTTTAATAGGCTTTTGATTTTTGTATTTATAGATAGAATACCCTCTAAACGAAACTGATACCGCATATAATTGAAATACATTAATTACTCCCATGAATTTCGTATTGACTATCGATATAGTCAATATACCACCGCGGACGTTTATTACTATTGATTATTGGCCAGTTGCCTGGTCTAGAAAATTAATATATAAGTTATTGGTTGTAATCTATCGAATAAAATTTCATATTAGAAATGCTCTATTTAAACTTGTCTAACGAATTTTATTATTTTTTATTTTAAACGATTTATGGAAACCTGAGATTGTAATTTAATCATTTTTTAAATGTTTATGTTTAATAATGTATAATAGTTAGTAAATAATTTATTCGCCCAGATAAAACGTTTTTAACGGTATATCGAAAAGTCCTTAATGTATTTCGGTTATAAATTTGAATAATTTAAATCTTTTTATATTACAGCTCAGTGCATGAAATAAATAAATTGATGCTTGTCTTGTACAGACACCAACACAAAACTATGTTACTTATATGTCTTGCAAAATATCGCTTAATTATCATTATTATTTTATGAATGTTGTTTATGGCAATGTAGACACGAGTTCTTAATCCTATGTTTTTCGTTTTAGTATGTAAAATTCAATAAAATATGATCAGTTTGACATTTAAAATGTTATTTTAGTTCCTCCGATACACTAAAGGTTGTGACTATCGACAGAATTGAAATGTTTATATTTTTATACAAAATCTGACATCGTTCATACTACAGCGAATCAATGCAAATACTTCATATGGCTTAGTGGGGTGTTTTTGTAATCAATAATTGTAGCATCTATAATAGTATAACAGTATATATACTATAAGAATATGATTTGCGAACAAAATGTGTAAATAGCAATTATTGTTACCATATTGACTGGATAAACATTCTCATATGCTGATCAAATCAAACTCAAGCAAAAAGCAAACATGAATCGATAACCAATATTTGATCCAATGAACAATTTGAATAATCTCGCAAACTTCAAAATATATTTTCTAATTATTAATATGTTTTGGCCTGAATATTATATATCTAGACGGCTCATTTGATAAAATTCCGTAGTAATAAGAGTCAGTGGTGGAATTTATGTTCTAGATATATGTTTAATCAATTCCAAACTCATGGGTGTTATTCATTGATATAAATTATTTACAGCAATAAAAAATCTTCGGTGGTAGCTTTTTCAATCTTATTGTCGGTCCAGATAAACAGAATATAGGTCAATGCTTAATGTACAAAGTAAAATATAGTCAATAAATATGTATATACGACAATATGATATCAACTATTTCATCTAATTGAGTCAGTAGTCTTCACATGATTTGCACCGACTCAACTAATCTTCTTTTTATCTCTATCTATATTTTTTAAATGATATAAAAGTTATTCCAAAATAGAATTAGTCCCCTATAAGGCGGTGTTTTTCCGCTATCTACAACTTCCCCAATTCCTATCCGACAGTCCAATTTCGATAGCCTCACAATTAGTTTCCCTTTTCAGTTTGTAATCTGGAGTAGCCATGCCTGAATTCTATTGACGAGTCATCATAATCAAGTCTGGAAAATAAGCTCTATTTGAATAAAACTCTGCACGCTTCATTTAATCTTTATTGGCCAAGAAGTCTTTTGTTGGAAAACAAAAATGTCAGAAAACAGTGGCATTTTTTGTTTGTTTACCTTTTCAGAAAAATAGTTTTAGGAATATTTTTGGATGCAGTGTGTAATTTTTTTAAATTAACGATAATATATATATATATGCATTATACATTTAATGAAGTCGATATATTTTATAGTAATCTTAAAAGTATTAAAATCGATTCAAAATTGAATTTTTTCAATATTTAAATGTTTGGTGAAAATGTTCCAAATTAAAAAATTATTTTCATTAATTCCAATCTATGTTTAGTAAATATGTTAATACAATATACAATGCAACTATTAACATAATCAACAAGTAAAGCATTTAAACAAGGCCTATGGTATACTCCTATACAAGAAAGGGATACCATTCCGGAACATACAACATTTTTGTTTGAATACATTATTCTGTTTATTTGTATAAAATGTAACATATGGACTATCCCTTATGTAAATTGTACACTTGCTATATATGTACTAAGTAACCTTTACGTCAGCACTAATAACACATGGCACATCAATCTACTCTTTAATTCTTGCGAAAATGTCCTTTTACTCCCAATAAGATTGGCTTGACGCAGCATGTACAAATCCTATTCAAAATTCCTTTAGCTATGAATACATATCGTTTGTAAATTATGAATTTATTATTTTAGTGAATGTAGTATATATTGTTAACGATTTAAAAGAATGTTATCATTGATGTATATATTGGTATAATCAATGGTCAGATTAATTATTATGAATAGCAAAAATTTATACAAGTATAGCTATGTATGTAAATAGAAAGAAAACGAAAGTTTGGAAAAATTTCAATAAAAGTTGAATACCTTCATTGTGACATTCACAAAAACATATTTCTAAGCTTAAAGATATTTTTTTTAAATATTATGTAATACGTATATATATGATTTATTAAATAACAGATTAATTATATTCTAGTGAGATTTTCTAAATTTTTGAAAATAAACTTTTCTATCAATGTTTTCAAAAACAATTGGGTTAATTCTGAACACAAATTATATTAACTCATTTTTACTTAATTCGAGAGAAAAGATTATGTTGACAACGAATTACGTCACCCGGCGAATACATCTTCATCAGACGGCTGCGTTCTTTTTAAAATAACCCAATTCGTCCAACAAATTTTGTTCCTGATTAAAGAACGAAAATTGTCGGATGTCGCAATTCGTCGGCACAGCTCAACGGATGACGCAATTCGTCAGCACAGCTTGACGGATGACGAAATTCGTCGGCACAGCTCGACGGATGACGAAATTCGTCGGCACAGCTCGACGGATGACGAAATTCGTCGGCACAGCTCGACGGATGACGAAATTCGTCGGTACAGCTCGACGGATGACGAAATTCGTCGGCACAGCTGGACGAATGACGCAATTCGTCGGCACAAACATTTACCCACACATTAACTGAAGGAGTCAATCCATCGGGCTGTGCCGACGAATTTGGTTTAATTTAAAATAACCTAATTTATCGGAAGAAATATGTTCCTGATAAAATAATGCAATCCGTCCGACGAGAAAGTTGTCGTCGGGTAAACGCAATTCGTCTCCAACAATTGTATTATTAGTACTAAAAATTGTATCTAATTGGCAATTGTGGCAGTAACACTAGCTATTTATATTTGATTTTCGTGAGTTTTTGATCTGAACTAAAAGTACAATATAGGAGAAAACTATAGCTATCTTTAAGCAACCGAATTGATACAGAAATTAATTTAATAGATTAACAAAATTCAATAAAGTTTCCAGCGCTGTTTAGTAAAAATATAGTCGTTTGGCCATGGTTTTATGTTAAGTAATTATAGCAGAATTGAAACCTTTTTATGACGTCAATTTATTTTATGTATTTTTTGCAGATAATATCACTAAAGTTCCCCCTCAAATGTCTTAGTTGATATCTGTTGTTACAGATGTGTTGTGGTATCAATCTAAATCCAAAATTTTATAAAAAACGTCAAAAGTGTTTTTTAATAAATTATGATTGGGTGATAATGAATGCAGCGGATTGATGGTTTCCTTTGAACTCAATTGAAAATGTGGCAACTCTTTGGGTACTAATTAATCATCAAAACGATCAAAAATCATAACACGGTTATTGATTGTTATAACATTTAAATAATTATACTGCTTTTAATCAATTTACAAGTAGAAAATTAAACACCACTGTAAGTTTCGTGTACTTGGTTTCTTAGTAAGCTAATAAAGGAAATATAGTATGCGGTTATGTGTATTATTAAAAAATACAAATACATTAAAAAAATCAAATAATATATTGAAGTTTTTAAAATCATAAAAAATTACAGAAATTAAAATATAAAAAATAAATAATTTCCAAAATTCACCAAACAAGATTATCGTAAACAGTTTTTACTTAAAACAAAAATTGTATAAACTCCTCCTTTGAGAGTAAATTTCTACCCTTGTATGATCGACTGAACGTATGTGAAAAAAGAGAATTTATGCATCGGGGTAAGCAAAACTGCCGTACACGTGAAATAAATTCTGTATAATTTAGAATAATAAATATAGTTGTTATCAATACTGTCTACAGTGCGTATTAATATAATATATTACAAATGCATTATATATTAATAAAACTACAATTTATAACACCAAGTATCTTTTATGACAAGCTATATATACGACAGAACATGTGGTAAACCCAATTCCTCGTGCATATGATCACTTTACGTTCCAGCTTAATAAGGAACAGTAGAATGCTGTCAAAATTTTGATTTCGAAAACCTTTCCCTAAATATACATCTGATCGTCATGTAAACATGTATTTTATAATATGTGTTTTCCACAGAGATGATTTACAATAACTAAATCTGATTTTGACGTCTTAAGATAAATTCTCTACTTTCTAGCGTTCTATAAGTGACCATTACTCTTTTGATGTACATGTTAAACTATTTATTAAGTTAGATATACTTATAACAGTTACCGCTCCATACGTAACTGAATCCAACCAAATATACAAGTTAAAGAATAACACAAAATATTCGAATTTCTATGATATACTGTAAACAAATGTGTTTATAGCAATCCATAGATATTGAATATGTATATTCATATAGATTGGACATAATAGTGGTTTCGTTTCGCTAAAGATTGGCAATAAGAATGGTTTTAAGTTTTGTGATATTGTAAAATCAAGAAATCTACATGAACACGACCATCAAAATGTTCCTCCCTAATATACGAAAAGTTTATCAAAAAGTTGGTTCGTGTTATAAATAGATGCATTATACTTATACCAATCATTTTGTCTGTATTTAATTACCTCTTCATTGTGTTTGACTTATAGATGTCCTTTATATGTATATTATGAGATAGTTAAATCTCTATATTTCAAAGGGTGCCAGAATTCAAACGTGTACAACCGATAGTGAGTTAAAACATTAAAATATGATCCCTTACCTTTGTCAAAAATTGAATATATTTAAGCCCTACAAATGTAAAACGCTAATCAGACAAACTCGTCAGCAAACAGGATGACAACATAAAGACGAGTTCAAGTTGTTTACAAAATGGTTGAAGTCATTCGCAGTTTCTTTAGAATAATAAACCGCGCTATTTCGTTATCTTGGTTTAATTTAAAGCAACTTTACAATGGAACAGGGTGATTCGGCAAATCAGTGCAATATGTATTCAACAGTTTTAGAACACAATGTTTCAATCCCTTTCAAAGCTCTGCCTTCTCTCCCTCTAAACAAATATTGACCTCATCTTCTCATTTAATGGAGTCAATTGCACGAAATCAAATAGTCGTCAGAACATGGCAGTACTGACCAAAATAAAAACCGCTTGTCTCGAGATTAATTCATGTTTCTGCATTCTAATCTTTTGGGAACTAAATCTTAAAAATTGGTTGTTTTATTGTCTAAATTTAGTATTCTAGCTTTATATACAACCTTTGTTAAAAGTATGAAACTTATTACACTAAATAATATAAATGTAAATATTCAACTCATCAAGATATATTGTTGCATTTTAAGAAATAAACCAAATCAATATTTTTGATTGTATTTTAAATCAATTAATTTATATAATTAAGAGCTTCCTCAATAAATTTTTTGGTGTTCATTAAAATATGATTCGAGGACTACGTTTAATACCATGACTATCAAATACTCTATCATTGGAATCTTTTTAATCTTTATATAGATAAATTGCACACTTTCAAGGAATTAATAATATCTGTGATTATTAATTTATCACTCTTTGTAAACTTTTTATTTTTATTTTATTTAAACTTGTTCAATTTAGTTATATGTGCAATATGTATTTACCTACAAGATGTATGAACACACATAAAGTACTGTGTAATTCAATTTAATGATATTTGGATTAAAAAATTTTATATTCTATAAGAAAATTCAGAAGTTCCCTATCAATGTATTTATTTTGTTCAAATCTTTTTTTTTATTTTTTAAACATAATCCACATTTTGGCAAAAGTAACACTGAATGCGTAGTTGAGAGTCTTGGTTACGTAATCCTCGGACGATATCATTGATATTATTATCTCCATTTACCGTATTTATTGCTTATCGATTTTGCTATTGAGGTTAAAACATAGACTAATAAACCTTTGTTAGTCTATGGGTAGAAACATTGATATCGTAATTAACTTTCTAGGTTAGAAGACTACTGCGCTTTATACGGTCAAAAAATAGGTTGTATTCAGAAAAGCATAATATGTCAAATTGAAAGAACTTACTTGACTACTTCACCATTTTGTATTTTTGCTCGTTTTATTTACGTGCAAAATTTAATTAGTGTTTTCGATCTAGACAAATAGTATTATGTGTATATTTCGGTAACCTTCAATAAGACTACATTGCCCAACATCATTCAGAAATATACAAACTTAATTTAAAATGTCATTATTGTTTAAAGTCAATATTTATATACTCTGAAAGCTACACATATGTATACACAAATTTATTTAGTACACGCTTATTTTCATTTGAACCCTTCTTCTTTACAAATAAACCCTATATTTACAAATGAACCCTATATTTTACAAATTTATCCTTTATGTTGTGAAAATCATGCAGGAGGCAATGTCTCAAAGATGTGCACCGAAAATGGATCGTGGTATACTGGTCCGAATCATTTGGGATGGTCAAATTATACAGAATGTGTGGAATTAAATGTGAGTATAAGGTTTACGTTTAATAATGATAATGTATTGTAAAGAAAAGTAATGTGTTATTTGTTTAACAACCAATTTTAAAAGATATTAGTTCAGCTTTGAATTGATTGCGTCAATTCAATTCATCAAGTTTAAATTTACGATAAATGAAATTTTGATCGAAACATAAAATTGTAAAAATGGAAAAATATGAAAATTGAAAGCATTGTTTTGTATACTCTAGTAGACTGATTGTATAATTTGTAATCAGTTTGCATATCTGGTACATATATTAATGAGCTATAAATAGTTTTTTTTAAAAAACAAATAATGATGACTAATTGAAATGTGATCTAGATTTATATTAACAACTTTTTGCAATTAAGAAGTTACCATGACTGGAGAAACAATTAAATACATTTTTGAACTTTTATTATATATTGCTTTTCAAAAATTTAATAATGTGAGATAAACATTAGTTTCATAGCTAGCATATATTATACCTTTAGGTGTATTTGAATCCTAAATTTGCAAAAAGTTTTACTAAAACTAGATAGAAATGTTTAAATTATTTTCTTTTTATTGCCATCAACAGTTATGACAATTTTATTCATAGAAATACTTTTCGACGAAATAAATTGAATTTTTTATATAAAAAATAGTTTTGGACAAGTCTCATTGAATTGTATTGATCAAATTTATGGATGTGGTAATAATTTCACTTTGTAATGTTGTAACATTATAATTAAACAAGTTTTCAGTAAAATAAATAAAACTTTTCAAAAATTAATTATCGATACATGTATAATTAATGTACTATTTCTAGTATTATATGTAAAAGATTTGTATTAGTCAAAAGAATAATGAAACTGTTGCAACTTTTAACAAAAAAATATTGGAACAAATCTTAAATCTTACTAATTCCCCCGATCCATACCGGCAGGGGCGAGACGA
>JAUZNC010057382.1:0-12871 GCA_034780395.1 Vannuccia rotundouncinata | reverse complement strand
AAATAAATAAATAAATAAATAAATAAATAAATAAATAAATAAATAAATAAATAAATAAATAAATAAATAAATAAATCTTTAAAATATTTATTTTTAATTTATACATTAATTTACTTTTTATTTATTTATAGAGATAATTTTTTTTAAGCAGAAGCCACATTTACTAATTTATTTATTCGTGTTAATCGATTTACTTTATAATTAAACAAAAATTGTAATTTTGATTGACAATTTTCATTGAAGCTTGCTAATTCAGTAAAGAATTTATTTCAAAATGGTTGAATGAATTGTAAAATGCCTTTTGGAACATTTTGCATGGTTTGACGACAAAATTAATTGGGTAACTAACTATACTAGTTTGTGGAAATTCATGGTCAACTAAGTTTAGTAATACGATTTGAAACAGACGAAAATCATGATTGATCAAAATCATTTACACATCAAAAAATGTTTTTTTTTAATATCGAATTAAATTACGTGTATTATAAACAATTTATTGTATTGTAGCGACCTCGCAGTTGAGCACGACTCTTTATGTGCACTTAACCATGTTTGTTAACGAGTACATTTATTATGTTGAACTCTTTTTATAATATTATGTAATATTTGATATTAGACGACCGTATGACAATTATGTGGAACATATTGCAGACACATGTTACCAGACGAATAAAGCATTTATTTTCTTTCCGTTTTACATGGGCTAAATGTTTTAATCCAGAAATATACAGAAAACGTATTTTACCTTAAAATTCTCAGAAATACAAGTCGATATTATTTTTAATAACTAACCTATTTAAATAACTAGCATATTTAATTTTTTTGGATAAAATTTGGTTCAATATAGTTTGTTAATCCTTATATTATACTAATATTAATGACACTCAGTCATTTAAAATTGATGTAAAAGATTATTTTTCATTACAAATTGTCTATAAAAATTTTTCGTCTATAAAACAATTCTTGTTCAATTATCAAGCTGTCAGATTAAAAATAAATTAAATATCTGCCAAAATCCAATATGGCTGCCAATTCTCTATCTAAGTAAGAAAAACTTTAATAACAAATCACAAATAACTTCTTTATTGTGCATTTTGAGGCATAACATATATTACCAATAGATAGAAATATGAATATAAAGTATCTAAATACAGCATTAGTTTTTGAAAATATGTCCCATGTATGACGTCAAAGATATTTTTATAAAAAAATAAATGTTAAAAATTATGTGTTAATATCTAAACAAATGGAAGAATCTGAGACCCTGAACATGTATTACAATAATCTATAAGATAGGGTATGTTAAAAGATTAGAAAATGTTCAGAAATTACACAATGTCAAAAATGCAATGTTGGCACTAAAATGACACTTAAATAATGCTGAAACATTGTTATGTACATATATTTAAATGCAATGCTATGAATTCAATGCTATGAATTATTACTATACTATTTTTATGTTTAATATAAAATTCATGTATCATTACTATGCCATAGAATAGGTTATTTACTCCAGCTGTTGTCATTATTTTACATAATTAAAAAAAGCACATTTTATTTCATGTTGTTATCATAATTGTTTAGTTTTTATAATTTCAGATACGATATTTTAACAAAAAAGGTATTCTAAGCTTTAACTTACACTATTTTGAATAATTAAAGTATCTATAACAAAATTTATAAATTGTATTGGTTACTTTATTAAATTATAATTATTTATATTTCAAAATTAATGGATGTATTTAATAGATATATTCTATATATTATATGAATGGACCACAACATTTTCCGAAATAGGAAATAATCTAAAGAAACAGAATATTTCAACCAAATACTTGAATTTTCTAATATCTAAGTCATTAATATTATACAATTTATGTAAATAAATGTTTTGCTGTAAAAGAAAAAAAAATAATATAATGTTGAGCATAAGATATTAAAAAGATATTAATATATTTTAATGATATTTAGCAATGCTAAAATGCGATATAATTTTTAAATTCTATAATGTATAACATTTTATTTAAGATTTAAAAAACAATCTTGAACTTCGTCTGTTACAGATCATATTATTATAAACGTGGCTGACTACGTTATTTCCACAAGCTAGTCTAGTTTACCCGACTAATTTTGACGTCACACCATACAATATGGTCGAAAAGGCATTATACGAGCATTTTGCATAATTGTTTTCAATGTTACACAAAATACATTCTTTACTGAATTAGCCAGCTTGACTGAAAATTGTCCGTCAAAATTATATAAAGCATGTTAAAAATATGAAGTTCATTAAAATGAATTTTTCACCCCAACACAACTTAATCTAATATTTGACATTAACGGAACTTAAAATATTAATAAAACTTGATAAATTTCGACGAGATTAACAATTTTTTAAACATTGAATTTAATTAATTCTTCTTGAACGAAATATAAGCAAAACACGAAAAAATAGGTTTTAACAAATAAATATTTATAACTTTTATATTCAATAGAGATTTTTCAAAAAATAATTTAATTATTAATTGCATAAAAAAATGTAGAATAGTTATGAAATGTGGCTGATAAAAAGCGTATGGTAATGAAAATACACACTTTTAAAATGCTTTGGTTAATACATACTGAGTTATCCCAAGGAATAACCTCCCATTAAAGTATTTGGAAAACAAAATATTTTTGAATTAACACATCCAAAATTAAATTAATACACGTTGTATTTGATTGGTCGTTTGATCAGTAATAATGTCAACGTGTTTGTATTGCAGTATAAATATCGAAAGAATCAACGAGACAATATTAACCCAGACAAGAGAAATATTTAACTATCTCGGTATGTGTTATCATTAAATACTTAAAATGAAATATTATCTTTAAAATAGTAAAAAATGTTCCGAATTTTGATTGTCAACGTTTTTATATAAAATATTCATATTTAATTATTAATGCAAAACACATATAAAAAAAACATGGCGATTACTAGTTAATATTCTCGAAGAGTTTCTAAAATATATGTACAATTTCTAGTTTAATATATACTTAATTATTAAATATGATGTATTTTTAATTATTTAATTAAACAATTTAATGACTTGGACGTCTTAAATTAACGTAAAGTATGTTTGATTATTTCAGATATTATTAACACCTCTTACATTGAATAAATACTTTAAAATAATTTTTTCTTATACATTGAAAATCGGCTTACGAATGAAACATATAATATTTGTTAATATTATCATTTTAATAATCGCCTCAAACGCTGGTGAGTATAAAAAAATATTTATTATGTGAACCTATCTTTAAAAAAGTGACTCGTTATAAATATTTTAAAAAGTGTGTACAATTATTTTTTCAGCAACATGGGTTTAAATAAATGCGTTAAAATCGGTTAAAATATTTAAATTTTATAATACAACTTATTTGTATGTCTTTATTTATAGAAGCAGTATGTGAGGATAGTCCCCAATGCAAAAAATCAGAATATAATAATGTAAAGAAGCTGTGTAGTGTCACTGCAAGAAGAACCAAATGTCTAAAAACATGCGAAATCTGTGGTAAGAGAATATATTTAAATACTTTTATATATATTCAATTGAATGATAGATATTTGTGTCTATGGAACGAAGAAATAACAAATATCAAAAAATAACAACAAGACGCAGTAGATATTGATTGCCACTGAGAAATATGCTACTTTAATATACTATGTTTAATTAATGTATCACCTTCAAGGTTTTAAAAAATGACCTACCGATTTTATACAACCTCATAAAACTTTCTTTTGTAGGACCTTGCATTGATAAACCAGGATGTGCTAGATTCAAAGAATCCTGGGAAAACCGCAGTCATGAGGATTGGTCATCTGACATACCTATGTGCACCCATGCTAGGGCCAGACGGCAATGCGCAAAAAGTTGTTTTTTCTGCGGCACAGGTAAGTTGTGATTTTTGAAAGAATTGTTTGTCTTTTAGTAGTCGTCGTTCTAATTTTGTTTTTGATTGAATTTTAGGAGCAAGTTGTCAAGACGTCTCCTCTAAGTGTCTCCGAAATAAGCATAGATGTGTTCAACATTCCGTATTCGCTTTGTACTGCCGAAAAACGTGTAACGAGTGCTCCTAAAATATATTGTTAACACACATTTTCTTCTACAGCAGAGAGTGTTTCTATAAGAGCAATAAACTTCCACATATAATTAAAGTGAAATGAAATTATGTAAATGAATAACTTAAAACATATATAAAATGTATTTAAGTGTATTTTATTTGAGTTTTCCAAAATAAAAAGATTAATGTATAAAACAGTAACGTTTAATTTTCATTGAAATTTTTCAGTCAAGCTTGATAATTCATTAAAGAATTTCTTTGGTGTAACATTTTAAACATAGGGAAAAATATTTTAATGAAATTATGTAATTGCTTTTGTGTTCATATTAATAACATGGTATAACGTCTAAATTAATTGGGTAAACTAGACTAGTTTGTGGAAATATTGTAGTCGACCATCTGAATAAGAGGAACATCATGACAGATCATTAAAAAATATTAAAACCTATACGTAGTTAGCACAAATCAGAAAAAAGTTTTGTAAGAGCTAACTGAATGTATGGTATGGAATTTCTTTTGTGGTATAAGTTAACACACTCTTAGCCATTTTGACTGATAATTTTAATATTGTAATAAGTAATCTAAAAATCTTTCAAATCCATAAATACCTTTTTTAATATCTTATAATAAACAATATATTTTATTTTTATTTTATTTTATAGCATAACTTTTACAAAAATTGTATATAATATTATATTTTAGATATTAGAAAATTCTAGTATTTGGGTATCACATGACTTAGACAAAGTGTTCTGTTTCTTTAGATTATTTCTTTATTTCGGAAAATGTTGTGGTTCATTTAATGTATGTAAAAAAAATGTTGGCTGTACACCTAGATCTGATAATCTTTCAGTAAATTATTTTTTTTCTGTTAGTTCTGTTCGTTTATAATCATTTAGCACATTTGATTGTATTTTAAAAAAGTTTAACAAAAATGAGCATGTATAAAAATCCATAAATTATCTTAAAAAATCACTGTAATTAAATATTTTGAAGTAAATCAATTAGTTTGTCGACCAATATATGAAAAGCTACATTTTACGAGTGCTCTACCTATGGCAGCCGAGAGAGTCCAAAACGTTATTCACTTTTTAAATAGTGTTATTTGTGTTATTCACTTTTAAAATAGCGCTATTCCCATTTTTCACTTTTAAAATAGCGCTATTCGCATTATTCACTTTTAAATAGTGCTATTTGCGTTATTCACTTTTAAATAGCGCTATTCGCGTTATTCACTTTTAAATAGTGCTATTTGCGTTATTTACTTTTAATTAAATTCGCATTATTCACAAGTTTTTTTGAGAGATACTGGACAGTACAGGAAATGAGTCGTTCAGCAGTTGGTGGCCTTCAGCTTATCACGGACAACATTTCTGTGTATTATACGCTAAATTGGAGACTTATTTTTTTTATATAAAATTGTATTTGAAGGTTTTTGGTCACTCACGTAATTATGATACATTTAGGGCAACGCAAATGGGGTATAGGAAGATGCCCTAGTTATGGGGAATCCGTAGATGGTCTTGGTTTGTCGATAGGATGTTTGATTCTCTTTTAATCGAAGATCTAAATATTTATTTATATTTTAAAATTTTGAAATCCCATTTTCCTATACTTTACATGGAAAAAATAATATTTCTCTTGATGTATCCAACCGATCTGGGATATTCTTTCCTTTATGGATAGATAATTCAGTCGTTAAAAAATACATTATTTATATTTAGGCATTAACATAGGCAATTTTTGACTGTGCATTATTTCACATGGAACAATCATTAAATTATCTATGAAGATTAGACTTTTCGATGTCTTGCTAAACATCTTCAGGATGATTAATCAATAGACCAATCAAGTTTAGAGGGTGTAGTTTTTTTTAAATTAAATGAAATGTTAGCTTTAAATTTGGGATGTTTTTCTAACCAGTCAAAATTGGTCAAAACTTTCCTTGCATTATCTGGCATGGAACATTCATTAAATAATCTAAAAAGCTTAGACTTTTAAATGTAAGCTTAAAGTTTGCCATAATTTTCATTCCTGTCTAAATTGATTAATTTGTCTCCAGAGAAAAGGAAGCCTCCTATTCGTCTGATTCCTTCTCTTTAACCCTATCCATACCGGGGGGGGGCTGATTCAGCCCCCCTCTTTTATTTTCGCTGTCATTTTTTATTGAACAATTTAAGTACAGTAAGCTCTCGTGATTTTTCCTAAAATGAAGTTTAAATACTTTTAGCGCAAAAAAATTCATCCATATACCCATGTGGATGATCATGAGTGCGGTTCCATAACCATCACCCCAAATTTTCCAACAAAAATAAAAATGTTTTTTTAATCAAATATAAGCGAAATAGATTACATATACTCTGAGGGGGCTATTTGTGAATTATATTTCATTGCTAAGACACAATTAATCATCACCACACTCTTTAATAGTGAAATTATTATAGTAATATAGTAATTAAATATAAAAATAACAATTTTTTCAATTTTTTCAATTGATATTTAAAATTTTTTTTTTACATTTTTTTAATATACTTTAAAATTTTAAATAGCTGTAATTTTTTTATTTTTTCATTAAATTTTATGTTTTTTGAAAAGTTATCTGTATATCATATTGATTAAACTATGTGGTAATTGTCATCACTATAGTACGCTTCTAAAGGAGATTTCAATAAGGGGGGCCGAATCAGCCCCCCCGGTACCTGGCTGCGTTAAATAGCCCGTATGGATAGTGTTAATTAATATGTGTTAAAATGATCTGCATCTTTTGACATAGGTTATAAATCCATACGTCTTATACTTTTCGTTAAATTTAAAACTATTTTTTTAACCGCGATGCTTCCGAATTTTACATTGAAAGTGGAGCAAATGCTATATAACTTTCTTTTGGGGAATATAAAGCAGACTAATACGCCTATTTTAACAGTGTTTCAAAATGTTTTTAAAAAATAAAAGTTATATAGAGTTTGTGAAACATTTTGCTAGCAATTCAGTTTTACATATGATTAACATCGTCACCAAATTTAGCTTTGTATTTTGTAGTTTTTTGTTGACTATTGTTTTTGAGAATTTATAATATAATATATTTTTTAAAAAAATAATTAATCTATTAAGCACTTTTTATCATATTGCAATATTTTATACAATTAACATAGTTTGATTTATTACTATGAATGAATATATTAAAAAGTAAACTAAAATAGCATTTATCATTGTTTTATTGTATTGGTAACATTTAATGAATGTATCAGATTCGAAGTTAGAAAAATCTATAAATAGCGAAACTGTGAACACTTCGCAATGTTAATTGTTCTATATATATTATTTTATATTAATACTTTTGTCATCCTAAATCTATTGCCAGTCATTTTAGTTCTTTTGGTTAGCTGCTATATTTATGTAATACTTATTTAGTATTAGTCTTTTACCATATTATGAATAAATGTATTCAAATATATGCATTTACTATACTATGTACCTACCTGTACTTTTCTACACTCGTAATAGTACTGTATTTTATTGTTACATATTCCTCTTTAAAAGTATTTGTACTTTTACTAGAAATAAAGCCATTTCTTTATTATTATTTATTATTTTACAAATGTTTTTAATGTTAAAGGGTTTCCATCTTTTAATTCGTTTCTCTAAATCGATTTCACTGTGTACTCAATAAAATGATATCTTCATTTTTAGATTTAAAAGTGGAGTGATACGATTGCATTTCTTTTATAAAAGGGACACCACATTTATTGAGCTAGAATAACACCTAAGACTCCGTAAAATATGTATTAAACATTGATGATCACCATACTGACCAAGAAACAACATTTAAAATTAATTTGCACGGTCGATTTTTGCAAACAATCGTTTGATTTTGGAAAGTCTCTAAAAAAGTACGTAATTAAATGATGTGTATTTATCAAGTTCTTCATTAACAAATAGAAATTTGTTAACTTTAAATGTGTGCAGATTTATCACAATTATAGTTACAATCGTTAAAAAAATTAGTTTTTGTATCAAAATGAACATTCTCCACATGTTCTTCGGCAGAACGTATTCATGTACGTGTCGTGATTACACCTCTTTCCTTCATTGCGTAATAAGGTACATAGAGAAGGACTTACGTCTCTGCAATTTGCACCTAAAATACAAACAGAAACCAAAACGTCTTCATCTAAACTTCAGTCAATTATTTAAGAAGAAATATCAGATCTTACCTGTGCCGCAGTAAAAACAACTTTTCCGGCATAGGACATTTGCTTCATTTGAGCCTAAACAAAAAGACCATTTTCTTGTGTCCCAGTGCTTCTTGTTCCACCTTTCCATCGAGCTAGCACAGCCCGGTTTATTAATACAAGGTCCTGCGAAAAATGAGTTATATGAGGTTGAGTAGATTTGGAATAGTTTACTGTGTAGGTTATATCGTAAAATACATGTTTTAATCAACAAGCCAGATAACAATACAAAGTAGGAAACCTTCATTCTTAAATGTTCATACATTCACTCATATTCAGACAGATAGAAAAGACTATTAATAAGTTGACCTAACACAAATAATTTATTTAAATCCCAGTTTTAATAAATATATAAAATTTTTAAAAATAGAATTCTTCTTTCAAGAAGCTACAAACTGCCATATATGGGGGTTTCAATAAATTGCATTTTTAAAATGCCGTTTTTAAATTACATTTCAAAACTTCTATGGAAAACTATTTCAATGAGTAATCCTTTCGATTTATCTGCTAATATATCTAAAATCGGAACATTGAGGTTGAACGAAGACATATATTTTAAACACGAGTACAGAAGTTCTGCTTTATTTATAATTTTAATATGATTAATTAAACAAAACTGGTATTCAATAAATTAATCAAAATATTGTCTAATTATTTAAAACACACCAGTTATTTTAAGTAATTAAAATTTTTAAAACTAAATATGTATGTCTAAAAGTTTATTATTGAAATATTGACAAATAGTTGTTTTTCTAATAATGTAAAGTTTTTTCGAGTGCGCTTCCCCAAAAATATCATTTATTGAAGTACCCTTTATTTAAATATTTACTTACCACAGAGGCCGCATGTTTTTTGACATTTTTTTTTCATCTCAATGTCTAGGCATAGTTTCCAAGCAGGAAGTTTTATTTTTCTGCATGTCCAATTATCCTCACAAAATGCTTCTGCTAATTACAAAATTTAAATTACAAAAATGTTTTTTAATTCAAAATACTGTTATCACATATCTTCAAAATAAATATTAGGAACAATTTTAGTAAAAATGAAAAAGCAATTCACTTTTTCTTTCACTTTTCATATATATTTTTTTATATACTTTCCAAATTTTGAGGCGAGTGTTAAATAATGATATTACAAAATATTAGATATTTCATAAGTAAGAGATGGGTTTCTTGTCTCAGCTTTTAAATAATTAATTTTCATATTTCTAATCGGTGTATTGCTCTTTATTGCTCTTTCGATATGTATACTACAATAGAAACACGTTGGTATTATTACTGATCAAACGACTAATCAAACACAACATTTTATTAGAGCAAAACTTGAATTAGATTTAATAATGAAATGATATTTTGTTTTCAAATCCAATAATTTAACAACAATTATTGTAATATCCATTTCACAAAAAATGTTTTTTAATATTTTGTATTCTATAGATATATATAATATTTTGATTTTTTAATTAGAAAAACATATATATTTTTTAATAAACCTCCTCATTCAAATTCGAAAGAATTTTTTTCGATTGTAAATATATTTGTCATTTTAGATGGTATTTTAATATAATCAAAAGATACAAAATCGATTAACTAATTATTTGTATGTTTTACTTTGTATGAGTGTTACGAAGTGTTACCTAGGGTTGTTTTTGTTCTAAATTATATGATAAAATATCATTTTAAATTGTTTACATATTCAAATATTCACAATTTTTAAAAAACAAATCTAGTGAAATCAACATTTATATATGTAATATGTTTAATTATTCTTTTCAATAAAAATACTCATTTGTAAGATTTTTAGGCATCTTAAAGCATCCATTTTCAACCTCATATACATAAAGAATATTTGGTTTGATATATATCATAATATCATATATATCTAAGTACTCCCGATTTTAAAATTAACTATCTAATTATGATGGTTAAAACAAATTTCAACTTGATAGAAGTATCGATTGATTCATTTTGAAACCTTTTATTACGATTCTAATGTGTTCATGTTATTTTTGTTTTTGTGTAATGTGATGTTTATAAATAAGTATGCTAAAAAATCAGTTCAGATTAATCAGAACTTTTAATTGTTAATAAAATGATTTGTTAAATAAGATTGCAACCTTATAATGAAAGAGAAAAGTTAATTTACTATTCAAAAAAGATTGCGATATTAAAATTTTAATTTTTCAATATTTTTGATCAATCCTGATTTTTGTTGTTTGATATCATAAAAATATTCTAGTTTACAATTTTATTATGACATACTGTTCTATACAATATTATCGCTGAACAGAGTGCACACAATAATTTACAAAACATTATTTCATTTTCCCAAAATATAAAATATTTGTTACAATCTAGATTTGATCGAATACGATTTATTTCTGTTCTGGAAAATTAAAATTAAATTTGTAAAAAATTTGTTTATTTGAAATTCATAATATAAACACATGCAAATAGAGTGTTCGCAAACTGGTCTATTATTAAGTTTACGCATTATCGCCAACGTTACACGATTGTATGTTTGCACAAAGGAATGGACTTAAATACATTTAAGCATTTGTTACACCAAATGAAATTATTATTATAAGTTTACTTATGTTTTAATAAGTAATATATGTGAATGAATATTTGTATATGAAACTAGAAAATAATATATAATTGGGCTTATAATAATAAGCGTTTATTTTATTTAATCGTAAACACGTTACTTGGCATTACGAGATATATACAAATATAGCAAAATATAGTTTCTAGAGAACGAATGTTAATGAGAGAATTACTTGTGTTTAGACTTTCAAAATCTGTATTCAAATCAACAATCTATTAAGAATCATATTTTTAATAAAAATTACATTTTGCGAATTCAATTTGCATTGTAATTTAAAAGTGAAACATCTTTAAACCAAACATATATTGTTTTATGTACCCACCAGATTGTGACGCGATTGTTAAAATTATATTAACAACACATAATAGATAATTCATTCTAAAGATGTAAAGGCAATATCTAAAACAGATAAAATCTCCATTAATGTTTATTTATTACATTAAGATTAAATTATTAAATTCTAAAATATATTCGAGAATATTTCACAGGATTATCATCATCGATCGTCAAATTAATTCACTCGGAAACTTATAAAATAAAATATTAGAATAAAAATAAATATTGATTGCAAATTTAAAAAAGTGTATTTCCTAGTTAAACACATTTAGATTGACATAGAACAATATTATTACTCTGGCTTTAAATTATATTTAATCTGTGCTTATTTCTAGTTATTTTCCTCGATATAAATAATGTATTATTTAACTCTGACATTTTTACTGACGTTTTTTAAACTTCTAATAAAAAATATATTAAATTAGCCAATTTCAAGAATTTTGGGAATTTTTAATACAATCGATGTTAGATCTATTCCATAAAGTTTAATTTTAAATATTTTTTAATTTATAGATTCATTTAGTTTTTTCTATTCTTTTTAATTGACAAAAAATGGAGTTACTACCAACTAATTGTATTAAATCAAATTTTTTATTTTTTGAAATTTGAATTAATGGTTATGTTTTATTGCTTGAATTATGTTTTATTACGTTGAATTGCTTTTGTTTAAGATATAATGCAAAAAAACACTTTTTAATAGTTTAGTCATTCATATTCGAATATTGAATACTAATAATATGTTTTTTATTTGATATATTTTTTAGAAGTTAAGAATATCAAAAAAATGTTTTGCTTTCAATGAAAAATAAAACAAATGTTAATAAAAACAATTTATTAATTTAATATTTTAATATTTTATGTTTAAAAGCTTTTGATCAATCAAGAATCTAATATCCGTAACTCGTTAATAATACTGATAAATATTGAATAATGTTGAATATTATTATAATTTGTAAAATAAGATATTTTCAAAAACAATAAAATATCATACCTTTGAATATATAGCGGAATTTGTCAATATGATTTTAGGGTTCAATACATACAAATTGTTTTTTCTGATATGTTCAATTTGTAGTTTAAACTGTTTATTGAATATTTTTTGAAATATTAACTTTTTTTAAACTAGTCATATACTTTTGAATGTGTTAGAATTTCAATGAAAATAATCTTTTAAATATCAGCATGAAATTTAATATAGAGTGATATGAAGGCCATAGTATAATCTATCGTTATTGCATGACAATATGCTTTCAAATATCATTCATTATAATTTATAACGTATAGAATATAAATTGAGAATATCTATGCGTAATTTTTGAATTTTCGTGTATTAAGAATATAACACACGAAATTTAAATATGTCGATCAATATATATTAAATCAGCATTTTATTTTAATTGTCTTGTTTGAAGCTACGTTATAAGTGTATTTATATTCAAGTATGGCAGAAGGTTGGCCAATGTTAGATTTTAATAAATTTCCCAACCAAATGATTTCTGGTTTGACATTGTTACGGAAAAATAAAATATGTGAAGATTAAAAATACAATACTTGCAAAAACTAACGACAACGTTGATATAGATTCAGATCTC
>JAUZNC010057380.1:0-12873 GCA_034780395.1 Vannuccia rotundouncinata | reverse complement strand
AAAAAAACAATTTTTTAAATGAACTTTATATCTAGAAAAATAATTAAATAATTATAAAATGATACATTTTAAATATATTTCTTGAAAGTACTTGATATGAAATTTAATATTTAAAAATAATATTATTTAATCACGAATCCATATTTCATAGAAATGAATAAGCGCAATTCTTCATGATAATTCAGTAATTGAAGCAGTATCAATTACAATCTCACAATATTGAGCAGAACTGACACCCTTGTTTCGTATGCAAAGAAATTGTCACCGCCACATTGGACGCTTTAGTCACATCAGACGACTCCTCTGGAGTGTTCACTTTCGATACACTAGTGTCGGGAACACGTGACGACTTCTTCCTCAGGGATCGACGCAGCTTGTTCTCCGCTCGACGCCACTGGACACGATGTAGCACAATTCGATAGGCCCCGTTGATTGCACTGTGCACACCAAGATTCCGTGATGATTCCAGATGTTCCTGATTGATTCCCAACCCTTCCAAGATCTGTCTGGTTTGCAAATCCTCGTCGGAGACGTCAAAGGGTTGTGAACTGGTGGAGAACTTAGACCCGGGAGGACCTTCTGTGGAGGCCATAACAAACTCCTCTCCCTTCAGCCAGGCCGACTTCAGAATGCTGACACTGTTCAACCGGTGATTCGGCTGCAGTTGGAGGATACCCAGGACCAATTGCTGACATGATTCGGTTATACCGATCGGGAGGACAAAGGCGGCCTTGAGAATGTTCTCCTTGAGCAGGGGAATGGTCTGTGCATTGAAAGGCATTGTTCCAGTGACCATGAAGAAGAGGAGGACCCCTAATGCCCAGATGTCGACGGGAGGTCCAACATAATGGTCGTCTGTGAAAAGTTCGGGAGCAGCGTAGGGAGGAGAACCGCAAAATGTTGTCAGGTTCTGGTTGGCCGTGGCCCGGATTGAAAAGCCGAAATCGGCGAGTTTGACGACGTCCTGTTCCACAAAAAGAATATTCTCGGCCTTGAGATCTCTGTGAATGATATCCAGGCTGTGCTACAATGAGATTAATAATTATTTAGTCATTTATGATAATTACTATTTATTCATAGTAACTTCCACAAGGATTAAATAATTCGTTTTTAATTATCAAAACGGCTGGTTTCTGATAAAAATAAAATTGCTAAGCTAAATGTAATAATTTAATAATTACACAGTAATTGCATATTTTAGAGTGGGTAGGAATTTGATAGGACTGAATATAAATATTAAAATTCTAAAACAAAATGATATTTTCTCAAGTTTAGACATATTTGGAATGATTAATTTTCTTTATTCCAGTAAAAATTTGTTTAATTGGATTGATCGAATAAAAATTTATATATAAATATATATTAACTGATGATATAATCGGGAATTTCAATGTTTAGAAAACTGAATTGGAGATATTTAGCTACACATTTAACAAAAGAATAACTATGAAATTACTAATTCTGGTAAATGTACATATCGTATTTTTGACAAAAAAGTAAAAAGTATTGATTTCTGAAGGTATATACCACTTATTTTTTTCCGTATAAATCATGGGAAACTAAATGTATGTATTGCTCGCTTTAGGACTAAATTGATATGAATGTTCTTTATAGCTTTATCTTCTTTGAAACTAAATGAATGAACTTTCACATAATTGTCTAAAATATGCAATTACTGTGTAATTATTAAAAATTGTTTGTAGACTAACAATTAATCAAGATGCTCTTTTCAAATTACATTTAGGTTTGCAATTTATTAATTATCTCAAACTCAGTCTTAGAACGCTTTTGATTACAGCGCTTTATATAGTGTGCACTTTCTTGTTATAAAAACAAATTGATGCTATTATATATGTATTATAAAGTGATAATAAAGAAAGTAACAATTATTTATTGTGTTATATTTAGTTGCCCTTGTAATATAATCTATTGAAATATAATTATGGTATAATTAATCATTATGAAGCCTGCTTAGTGTGTAGTTCCTTTTGATCCTAAATAAGAAATTAGTATGGTTCGAATTTTTGTCTTTGAATCAGCAAAAAACTCAGCGTTTGTATAGTTTCAGTATAATATAATAATATCAGTATGCAATATTTGTTGTTAATTGAAATACACTGAAAGCAAATCTTTATATGTCAAAAGTAAAAGTATTACGGGATAACAATCTTTAAAATCAAAATAATGAATTCGGTTTTTAATAAACTAATACAATAGCAGCCATTATAATATGTTTATATAAATATTTTGAAATGTAATGTATAAATTATTCAAAATTTATTGAAAAATTTTAGGTGAAAGGTAATATTAGAATAATAAAAGAAATTATTTACATAACTTTTAGTATATGATATGAAAATCGTATAAAAAATTATTAAAATAATTGGATATTTTTGTCTACTGAAAATCAATGAAAGAGAACTTTTAAAAGTGTATAATCAGCGTTCATAATTTATAGAATTATTCAAAAAAATATAATTAACGAAAAACTGAGTTGAAAAGTTATTATTTTTTTCAAATTTAATTTTGTACTCTATTGTTAAAATTTAAAGTTAAAGTTAGAGTAAGAGTTATTATGCGCTATATCACTGCTATATCCCTGCTATATCACTGCTATATCACTGCTATATCACTGCTATATTACCTTTAGATTGTTTGTTAATATCGATTGTTACATTTCTACTGTTTAACCTCCTTTTTTGATTGTGACTATGAATTGGGTGTTGAATTAAAATTCTCATTTAATGATTTCAAATTATTATATTTTCTATTTTAACATCAAAAGTAACATCTGGAATAATAAAAATAAAAGTCTCATAAAAACTGTAATGAGCATAACTATATAATGCAGATAACAATATTTTTATATCCATTGCATTATTTTCAAAATTAAAAAAATTAGTTTAGATTGATATCTACCGAATTGATATCTTCGGTATATTTTTAAATGATGATAATTATATCTTTAAGAAAATATTAATAAAACTTTGAATAAACAGTTATAAAAAATCTAAATTGTTAGGATTTAAATGCATGATTACTACATTAGTAGATTATTTGTTCATTGAATTTCTATTTAAAATATTCAATACCTTTGAATACCTTTTTTATTAATTAGTACTTATTATATATAAATTGATATCTATCTGAGGGAATACTTGGCAAAAGTAGAAAATTTTAAAAAAACGTGACCACATAATTGATTTCTTACTTTTAAATAGCAGATTTTAATTTGTTTTAGAGCAAATGTATTATAAAATCTGCCTAATGTTATTTTTTAAATATAAAAACAAAAGGCTCACTATGTACTGCAATGCCGATGCAATTTGCCCGAATATGCATCGTGCCTGCTTCTCAGGCAAGCGGCCCCGGGCCACTATACGGGAGTAGAGCTCCCCTCCAGCCGCATATTCCAGCACGATGTAAAGCCGGGACAGATTCTCAATGACCTCGTAAAGTCGAATGATTCGTGGGTGCTGCACGTGCTCCATGTTGCCCACCTCTCGATCGAGTAGGCGTCTTGTCCTGGAATCAGTCTGAGTCTTGTCCATGATTTTCACCGCAACACGCTCTACGGTGTAATATTTTTTCTTTTAAAATCATAAACAACACCAACAGAAGTAATAAAGATTTGATGTATACAAAAATATAAAAGTTATATTAATGGATAAAATATAAATCGATAGAATTTCACTAAGACATTTTATTTTCTGTATTCTATCATAAATATCATTTTAAAATAACATAACAATGTGAAGAATCCATAAAATTCTAAAATGTAACCTCCCAATATACAAAACAGATTACCTCCTTTACTTAGTATGGAGAATATTTCGTATAGGAAAATTGATTTGTTAGTCACTATCTTTAATACTTTTAAACATGCATTGTTAAAAGAAAATGAAAATTAAATATATCACGCAATAAATTTCTTTCATTCAAGATTATAGAAATAAATAAAATGTTTATGTTGAAAAATAGGTTTAAAATATTAAATATTTGCTTTTATTCCACACTTATATTGTGTTATTGTTAAAAGCCATCACTTCCACCCCTTTACTGGTGTAGAAACAATATATGTGAACAGTAATATGTGAAATGAAAATAAGAAGATGTGGCAATGACGACGTATTTTATTTTAATTAATGTTTCTAATATAATCTCTTTTCGTTTTACAATTTTCGTTTTAAATATCAATTGTAAAACTTTACAACTTCAATAATATTTTGATTCACAATTAAAAACTTCGAATATTTTCAATTAATCATAATGAGAAATCCCACAGAATATCATACACTTAAACCAAGTAATAGAGATTCTCTTCGCAATCTTATTTTCCCAAAATATTATCATATTCATAAATGTATTTTTGTAATATAATAATAACATTTTACATTTAGAGTTATATTTATGATTCAGATCAACAGTTACAACTAACATAGTGATGATGTTTGATGGTGTAAAAATTTAAATAAAAACTTGTAAAAATCATTATTTATTAAAAAACTTGCTTTCATTTTAATTTTCCATGAAAAGTTTACATATAAAATCAGTGGACTAACCTCCAGTCAAAGTATGAACAGCCAGCTTAACCTCAGAAAAGTTGCCTGCCCCTAGAGACGCTCTCATTTGGTAAAAACCCACTCTCCGTCCCATCACAAGATCACTTTGAACTCTGGGATCTTTCTTCATTTCCCAGTTTCTCTGTTCGAATACTGTCAGTGACGTGTCACACCGAATATTATTTGACATGATTTGGGATCCGATAAGCTCCTCCACATTATGCTTCTTGGAGGGCGATTCTTTTTTCTCCGGAGAATTCTTGTAGTGGTAGTTGAAGCGGTTAGTCTGAGAAGAGGTCCCTGTTACTTCGGAATAACGTCTTATAGGAACCTGAATATCACTGCTCATTGTGAGAGCGTAGGTGTCTTGCCACCCTGTCTTGTGCATTGTGCATCGATAAGCAAATTTTAATTAGAGTTATATTTACTATTAATTTTTAGTCTAAGATTTTAAAAATATATTTCTTTAATAAAGTATAAAAATGTAGGGAAAAATATATTCTAAAGTATTTCTATTCCCAAAAGTATTTTGTTTAGGTGGAACTATGAATATTAAGGAAAAGCTTCAATTTTACTGGCTTATTAATTTACCAATCAAATTTATTTTAAATGAATTGAATTATTAAAATGTATTATAACCTAATTTTAAGACTAAAATTATTATAAAAAATGTAAGCAGACTGAATTCTTCCCTCATTCATAGAAATTATTTGAAATTTATAATCCATTATTTTGAATTTATTTCAATTTTTCAAATTTGATGGTGATTTTTTATATTTTATAAATTTTTAAGAGAAAATGTCGTCCTTCTCATTCTAATTTAGTTTATTTTTTCATTATTAAATCTCTGACAATAAAAAGCGTTTATACAAAGATTAAACATTTGATTATTTTGAGAATTAAAACAAAGTAATCTTTTTTTACAATTTTCTTAGAGAAATATTTTAGATGTTATTTTAAATGTTGTGATAACAGAATATTTTTTGTTTTTCTAATATTATTGCATTTTTTTGCTGAATCACAATAACTTTGACAAATAGTCGGTATATGAAGTCGATAAAATGACTTAATCATTCCAATTAGATCATACAAAAAATCAGATCGATAATTATATTCTCTATTTTTAATTCTCGTTTAAAAATTAAGAAAATGTTTAAATATATTTTTTTATCAAATATTTGATATAAGTAATCGATTCAAGTTTAAAAATATTATTTTATATGTATAACAACCATAGTAATAAAAATAAATAGAAGCGGTTTGTTTATCTTTTTACTGCATATTAGGGTCCGCCATAATGACTGGTAAACAATAGAATTTCGATTTCTTGAAAGAGGATTCTGTATTCATTTAGTGCTTTTAAATTTAGTTCTCCGTTATCATTATGGTTCAATTGCTGGAATTGAAGAGTCCCCATGAAAGGGAATATCATTTAATAGGTATTACATATTTATTATATTTCATTTTAATAACTTTATTAGACTATATATACACAGCAAATATTTTTTTATTGTATAATGGAATATATATTAAGTTTTATAAAGTCTGTTTTGCATATATACGTTGTAAAAGGTAAAATAGGTGCAAGTATAATTATTGATTCAAATGTATTTTACTTGTAGCTTTAACACTAATGTAAACATCCTAGAGTTCCTACGCTATTCTTATGTTTTACTTTATTATAGATGGGCTGCAGCAATGTCAATGGCAACCTTATGATTGATGGAGATGAACCATCGATTGCATCGATTGTTTGTCATTGTTTAAAACTTGCTAGGAACATATTAGCAACCACTACCATGGTCTCCTTGAAGGGTTACATCTCGTCGATCTTCAAGAGAAGAAAGGTCTCTGGTTTAGTTGACGTCAAATATTACGAGCTGAATGCCATCTTCCTCTAAAAATTTGGTCAGCTTTGATATGTGTTCTTTTCTGAGTACTCTCATTTTTGGGAGGCAATCAACTGTTTCTCAGATTTATTTTTATATGTTTAAATGTGACACCAAAATCAAAAGGTGGTTAATATTTTAACAGTGAACAAGTAAGTGTGAAAGAAATTGTCGAACACACTGCATTGTCTTGATTACCACATTCAGTTCATATGTATTTTATATTCTATCATATCTATCTTTTCTATATGTATACGAAACTATACAGTATTGTTTTGATTATATCACATTTAGTTTATTTACATGCATTTTATATATTACCTACCTTAAAATGGAGTCTTCTATTTATTATTTATGTAATACAAAATTTTGAAAAAGATTATATTTGTATTTAACATTAACTGATAAAATTAACCAAGATGACTATTAAATCATATCATATTGTATAATAATGAAGTAAAATTATTTTTATTACTGATGTACAACACTTTGTTTTTCTATTTCAACCCGGGGTGGCCAGACTGTCTTCGTCATCTAATAGTTCCGTCTTCTAATCAATGCGGAACTATAGCTATTTTATCAAGGATTGTTTACAGTGTTTCATTTCAACTTGTTTTGTAATTTTTGTATTTATTGCATTTATTCCTAGTATACATTTAGCATTCTTAAACATTCTGGAATTTCCTTTAATTAAAATAAGCAGAAAATAAACAGCATTTCTATAGACAAGCCGCATCTATCTTATTTATATTTATATTTCTATGATAACAACTAACAAATTACCATTCCAAATCTAATTGTAATTTTTTAAAGGTGTGTAGAATGATTACATAGAATTTGTATAGAATTCTATACAAATTCAGATTGTTTGTCTGTCGTAAAAAAAATATATAGAAAAATATAAATTTTAAAAGTTCACCTAATGATTGGTTCTACATATTTTTTCTGGGGATATTATATAAGTAAACTATTGGAAATAGTGTAATAAATTAAAGGATGACAAAGAACGACAGTTTTGTTATAATTAAATGTTAAGATTATACCACCAAGGTGCAGAAAAGTCGAGTGACTAGATTCAGAGGAGTTTTCAGCCAAATTAGATTTCTGGGATAATGCGGTACTTTGCCACAATAACACCCCTCTTTTATAAAGAGCGATAAATGATTTCTTGGAATACGAAGAACTGCTTCAGTCTGCATCAACCACTGTAATCCCCTGACACATACATTCTCGATCGATTTGTGTTCCCGGAGTTGGAGATGGAGAGGTCAACAATTACCTCCACAAGGGAATTACCTCCAACTCAGACAATACCATGAACATTATCGATCATGCAGGAAATTACATTTTGGAACTTATACAAACTCTAATTGTACACATTGTTTACATGTATATACACATTATTCATTATTTGAATAGAAAGTTGTTAAAATAGTGGGTTACTGGCATACTGCATAATTGTTTACTTAATGAAGTCATTAATGGTAGCTGTTTTTTGACGTTTTCAAATTTTCTTCTTTAGGGCTTACAATTGTCAACAAACTAGAATATAAGATATCCATGCGCGGAAAACACGTTGTTAGAAATCTATAGTATTTATTACGTAAATTATAAAAAAAAATGTGTATGTAATGTGAACAATTTAAATAATTATATAAAAGAAATAGGGATACTTCTACTTTTTTTCTAAAAGGACGAATTATTTTTCTTTTTTTTTAAGTGGAGGGCGTTGGACATGCTTCCACAGACCTGAATTTCATGAATATATTGATAAATAAAAAGAAATTTTACGATTTAACAAATTTTGAAAATATTTTTATTCATATTTTGTTGTTTCAATGTGCGCTGTCTTAGTTTGAAAAATTGAAATTCAACAATCGGATAAATATTACTATACTTACTCAAAAGTAGAATATGGCAAAATGTCCTAATTGTAAAGATGTCCTAATTTTGTAAAAAGGACACAATAGATCGTCGACTATATAAGAAACAAAAATTATTCGGCTAGTTTTGTAAATCAAGATATTCATACCATGCTGTCGGCTATATTTTAAAGCATGCGGCGACCCAGACCCCTTAATATTATAATTGTACACCTCTCAAAAAGAGTAAATTGTTAGTGGATTTTTTTCACATGACTAAAATATTACGTTATGTATAAGTTATAAAATAACGAATGGTGTTGATTTTTCAAAATTATACCTACTAACAATTGCAGCTTCTTATGCACTTCTTTTAAAGAATTCGCTAGTTAAACCGATTCGCTAGCTTGATCTTGTTGAAATCGCCTCCGAATAGAAATTAAAGACGATGTCACATTTTTGAAAACATCAATTAAACTATTCACATAATTTAATAATTCTGTACAATCTAATGTTAAAATTATTGTAAAAATAGAGAAATTATCGTTTTGTTTCAATATATATATATATGTATTGCATTATTTTTGTTTGACTTCTCAAACATTATAAATAATTTAAAAATGGTACCACCGTACAATATAAAAAACGTAACGGCGCCTATATATATATCGAGAATACAAGAGGGTGGTCCCACAACTTTATATGACTCACAATAAATATTTTATTTCAGTTATACATATTATTTATTAAACAGCTGGATCATTAATAATAAAAACAATAATTTTGAATTTTCTACTCGTCTAATTTGGACTTGCCAATAAAACTGCAATTTCCAGGCGTAATAGTCAGTGTATTTATTAATTTTGTCTAAACAGAGATAAATAGGTGAATAAATTGTTATGGAACTGAACTTTTAACAGCTCTATAATATTACTGATTTTCATGTGATACTTCTTTTTGCAAAAAAAGTAATACTACTGATATTTAAGTGGCCGAATTAACTAAAGAACGCTATTGAAGAGCATCTTTTTACACAAATAAAAAAATTTAAAAATCGATTTTGAAACCACATTCACATTGTAATGTATATTTCGTAAATTTTCATAAATTTTACAATAATAATAGAATTATATGTATTTCACACAAATTTGAAAATGTATAAATTATAAGAATTAACTCTTACACAAAAAATCTACCAAACATTTCAATTGTATAGTTTAAAATATTTAAAGAGATAAAATACAAATAAAATCATTCACAAAATACATTATTAGAAAACAGACATAGTGGAAACCCGCTAAAGATTCATTCTGAGACATACATTATACATCTTAAGTAAAACACAAAAAACAGCCATTAGGTGGTCAGTTTGACCTACGACAAACTTAATAAAACAAAGATGTGGAATGAAAAGTGTTCATAAGTCCAAGAAAATAACGCAAAAGCACTTGATAACGGAATAATATATTAGTCCCGGATTGGAACTTATACGAAGCCCATGAGGTCCAATTCTTTGGGTTGTTCCCAACTGAATTCAGAACGGCCGAAGTGACCATAAGCAGCAGTCTTCAAGTACATGGGTTTGCGGAGGCCGAGAGCTCTACAAATACAAAAAAATAATCAAATAATACACATAGCATAATACATTTAAGGTTTCAATGATTCAGAGTTGAATTAGTTTGGAATGTAATGATATATTAATAGACACGATTGAAGAAAGCTTTGTTTCTATAATGTTGATTATTTGAGTGTAAATTTAAGTATAAATACATTGAAGTCCAATCGATGGAAAATTGGTTGTGGATGTTAGACGTAGGTTTGCTAGAATCTATGTTTTAATCAAATAAACGTCAAATGTGGGGTAATTTTCAAAATGTATATGGGGTTAAAAGCTAAAGAAGACTAAAGGTTATGTTTAACTCACTGGACGATACTGCCGGGACGAAGATCAAAGTTTTTCTTGACAATCTTGAGCAGTTTGGCGTCAGAAACAACTCCAGTGCCATAGCTGTCTACGAAGGTAGCGAGAGGTTCAGCAATTCCGATGGCATAAGAGAGTTGGACAATCACTCTACGACACAGACCGGCTTTTACCAACGATTTAGCCACCCATCGAGCTGCATAGGCGGCTGAACGATCTACCTTGCTGAAGTCCTTGCCGGAAAACGCGCCACCTCCATGGGCTCCCCATCCGCCATATGTGTCAACGATGATCTTCCTGCCGGTAAGTCCAGCGTCACCCTTCACAAGGACGAGCAACAAACACATAACTCAGTATTTGATGTCCAACGAATGTACAGTCTTCATTCTTATTGTGTAAAATTAAATATCATTGTCTTACCATCGGGCCACCAATGACGAAGCGTCCACTGGGGTTGAGATAAAAGACAGTCTTGTCGTCGATATACTTTTTGGGAATCACCTGATTGACGACATGCTCCATAAGATCTGTATGAAGCTTTTCCTGTGTGATGTGATCATCGTGTTGGGTGGAAAGGACAACTGTGTGCACACGAATTGGAATACATGCTCCATGGTCGTTGTGATATTCCACGGTCACCTGGAATTACGCATAAAAGTTAACAATATGTAACTCTGTGTTTACATTTTTGAAATGTAAATTTATGTTGCTACCTTCACTATTCTATTCTTACTAAATTTAAAAACAGCCTAACTACACAAATATTGATTTAATAACAGGCATGGGATTGGACTTCCAGAAAAAAGCCTGAAATATATTTTACAACAAGAAGTCAGTAGGGGTGTCATAGCTACACAATTAGCATAGCCTATAGAGCAGCGCGAAGCACGAACAAATTTGAAGCATCATTACATATAATGCATATAAATAGGTGTATCACATGCACCAACCCCCCTTTGAATTTTAATATCATTTTTAGATGAATTAGAAAACTGACCTTTCATCCTGAAAAAAGCCTGAATAATCCCATGCCTGTAATAAGCACAAATATTAGCTATTTCGATTTTTTATATAAATTGATAATTTTCCTTAAAAAGTGTCATAGGTAGGTAAATATTAATTAGTTACAACACTAAGAAGTTAATTACACAACAATAATATACACAAATTATAAAAGTTCATTATGTACAGTTTTTCTAGATATCGGAATAAATTGATTTACTGATTTTGAAGTATAAACAATTTCTAATACTTTCGTTACTTTGAAATTCGAAAGAATACATATTATTTTATAAATACTTTAAAAATCCTATCAAAAAAGGTAATTTATTGAAGTTACATAGAGCAAGATAAGCATATCTACTTTGAATTGTGCCTTTCCATGCACGCAATTTACACCTGGTTTTCGTGTTGTCTAGTGTTTACGAAGCACGATTGACCAATACAATTGTTCACTAAAAGTAACTTCTCAAGGAGTAGGTCAAGTAAGATATAAATTATGAGCTGTGCAAAGTTTCTATACTGAGTCACAAATTAAATGTTGAGTATATACCGTAAACAACGAAAATTTCTACTAATACAATATCCAAACATCAACTTAACTTTGAGGGTTTCTATGGTGTAGATTAGAATAAATGATACAGAGATATTTTAATCAATGATTTCAGCATTTCTATCATTTCTAGTATTCCATCTAAATTGAACTGAACCATTCTTTGAAAAAGGCTACTTAAATTCTGAATAACAAAAACAATCTAATAACGGTTTTATATATTACATAAATTGTTTTTAAAATATAATTGAAACACTTTATTTAATCAAAACTGAACTTCTATCTTCACCTACCTGTGTCTTGGTATCCGGTCTCAACCAGGGTAGTGTCCCATTTCGACGGCACTCTGCCAGACGAATGTTAAGTCCATGTGCAAGACTGACAGTTAGAGGCATCGACTCTTCTGTTTCATCGGTAGCATATCCGAACATGAGGCCTTGGTCGCCGGCACCAATGTGTTCTTCTTCCCGTTCCTCATGCACACCCTGTGCAATATCCTGACTCTGTTGCTCAATGGCCACCAAGATGTTGCAGGTCTTAAAGTCAAAACCTTTGTCGGAGTGGTCGTAACCGATGTACTCGATGGTATCTCTGATAACCTGTTGATAGTCAACCGTAGCCTTGGAGCTGATCTCACCACCGACCAAGATCATGCCGGTCTTAGTGAAAGTTTCTGGAGAATCACGAAACCTCATTTGTAATATGGCATAACATAACACGGTATATTATAATTAAAACAATAAACCAGCTTTAATAATAATTTTAGGTATTTTTACATACTAAAATTTTAGTTGAGTACATTTATTATAAAATCTTTCTTTAGAATCTCATCAATTAAAATAACGTGACTACTTTTCCAATAAACATTTAAGCCTACGGTAGTAGGTTGTTAGCTCAATGTTTAAGAACTTGAGGGCAACCTACGTACTGTATGTATTATAGAATAAGCACAAACTAGGCATTTTTGACATAGTCATCATAAAAAAACTGGAAGAGGTGTCGACATAATTTTATATGCGGTTGGATAGCGCCGTCGCAACTCTATCAGTATTCCAAATTTTTATAACTGTCAAAAATCGCCATTTTT
>JAUZNC010057379.1:0-12874 GCA_034780395.1 Vannuccia rotundouncinata | reverse complement strand
AATATCTCGAGTTCTATACATCCAATCTCAATAATTTTGGTGGCTATACCCATATTTAGAGGGTCAATGAATACAATGGAATAAATTTTATTATCATAAAAATAATTATATAACCCGAAAGTGTACTTTTATGCCTCCATTACGTGGAAGAATGATGATCAGTGTGCTCACCTTTACTAATGAAGAAGGTTTGGAAGAATGGTGACCAGTAGGCATCGGAATGCCACTGATGGGCGGCCTGATCTGCGACTTGGAAGGTTGTGATGCTTGCTCGGTGGTGTGACTTTGATCCCGCTGCTGATTCGCCTTGGCAATGTCGAGTGGTTGAAGTGGCTGCTTCAACGGTGGTTCTGGTGCATCCTTTGACGACGCAGGTTTCTGGCTGACGTTGGAAGAAATCGGTATATCCGATGGTCTTCGAAGATTTGAAACTGGGTGCTTTCGCGGAGATTCGTGTATCTCGGGTACTTTGGATTCTTCGTTGGACTCTGGTTCTTCATGCTTGGCTGAAGCTGAAGTAGACAGCGGAGTAATCCCGTTTTTAACAAGTTGGTTTTCCCCTTTTGGAGGGTGATCAAGACCAACAATAGAGTTGTTGTTTGTGATTGGGTCCGAAGAGGCTTTGGGGTCTGCATCTAGGCCGTTGGAGTGTGTCGCTTCAGTGGTCTTGTCGGGTGTCACACCGTTAGTGGAGTTGAGGTCTAAGAGCATTTCAGGTGGAGGTAGATCGGGCGTTTGTGGTGGTCCTGGTTTGACTGGTGCGATCAGGGCTGTATGATCAGAAGAGATCGAGGGTGCAGACTCCATTGAGGAGGTCTGTGCAAAATAGAAGGCTAGCGTTAAAAATGTATTATCAATTTTAAATTTCAAAATCATCTTAAATTATTCCAATCCTCCTATTTTTGCAGAAATACTTTTAAAATGTGTATTTTGCTAAATATACGATTCGAGAAAATTCGTATAGTAACAAATATTGCATTTTCTCTAAGTTTTATTTCAAATAACTTAAAACAAACTCTCCCATTTTCGAAGATTACTATTGGATTAACAATGGCATTACCCATGTTTTGATAATCGAATAACAAAGAATATAAAATTTTTAATATATAGATAAAATATTTAGATTTTGAAAAAATTATCAAAATGAGCATTTAAAAGTATTTAAAAGATTAATAAATTCTTTTCGAATTAATACTGATATGTTTGTAGTTCATAGTTAAATTTAAATAAATAATATATTGCATATTATGCTTCCTGATATTTAAAAAAAATACATAGAGTCGTTGTTGATTTTTCTATTGTTTTAATTATCTTTTGGTAATTCATGACATATTGTTTTATAAGTAACGCTTTTAACGCTTAAAATACCAAATGAAGTAACTTATAAATTATACAAATATGACGTCTGAATTGAACTTTATACCTCAATGTGCAATTTGAATTAAACGAATTAAAATTCCCTAAATTGAATTCATATTTGTAGCGCACTATAGTGCTAGACTAAATGGGTGCTTGCGACTTGAATTACAATATCGAATTTGAAGTAGTACCTAAATTGGAGCTCATTTTGTTAAATTTGTTTGCTCACTCAAACAAATTTGATCTTTATTTCACTAATTTCAGTTGCAAAAATAATTTCTGAGTATATCTATAATATAACACCGTAAAGCAAAAAAATAACGAATTCTCACCTATATAAAAAGATTTAACACTTGGTCGATAAATTATATATCCACTTGAATTAAATAAATAAAAATCCAACAATCACGAAAAAATTATTTTCCGAGAACAATCGTCAGTTATTCTGGTATAAATGTTCTACAATAGTAATTTTAGGAAGTTCTGGAAGAGTGATGAAAATGATGTGATAAAGGCAAAGATACGACACAAGAAGAAGCAACGATGTGAGGGACAAGCAGTAAAATTGATTTCAATCTGCCTACTCTCTCGCCGTGGGTTATTTCCTAGGATCGATAAGCAAGCATTATTCTGTTCTACTGTTTGTTCAAAGTATGCGAGAGTATCACAGGGGGGTACTGATCTAGATTCAACCAATGCAGACTCTTCTTAGGATATTTCATACGATTACAACTCGCGCACGTTTGTTCAACTCTCAGCACCATTTGATTGGATAGAAGTTTTTATAAATTACAGAATGACGGTTACAATTTATATTATAACAAAATATCAAGACAGACGTATTAATCGATTAATCGATAAGTTAATCGATAATTTATTTATTGAGAGCATAGAAATTTTTATTATTACTGATGTACGACACTTTCTTTTTCTATTTAAAATGTGAATTTTTAAAGATTTATTCAGTGAAATGCTCACATATCTCGCATATTAGACAAGTAGAAATTATCATTAAGATTTCCTATAAATATTTATACGTTTTTTCGAACGAAATGTATAAACAACAATATTAGCTTATGAAATTAGACCTTTTTTAAAATTCAATTATAGTCATTATATTCCGTTAATTTGAAACTTCCATTACAATATTCTAAAAATCGTATTTTCAGTGTTTACAATAGTATATAATAAAGTATAATTCAATAAAAGGGAATGTCACAATCTTTAGTTAAAGACAACAAAAAAATTACGATTTTGCATATATAAAACCAATGTATTCTATAAATAGATATTATTTTATCCAGTCAACGGAATATTTAAAAGCTGACGTTATTTAACGAAAATAAATATAATTTAATATATTTAATTTAATTTAATTAATTATTCATTTTTTGTTATTTATAATATTCTACAATACTTAATTTATTAGATAATTACAAATTATTGCATGGACTCAAATTTTGTGTTCCCTTAACCTATATGAATGATAATGTATATACCTTGTCATTTTTATTAAATTTATAAAAATTACCAATACTAACTTTAATTATAGTCTCGACTTTTGAAATATTTCCAGAATAAATATGAATACATATTATGAATAATTGGTATGTGTAAAATATAATGTATCAATTCAATATAAACTGCTGCCAATTGATTCTATCGCATTAATGTAATATCTCCCAGAAAAATGAACTAATTCTAGCTAGTTACATTTTCATAAAAAATATGCTTTTTTCTTAGACCAATTTCTCATACATTAAATTGCTCAAACTCATGCTTAAGAATTATAGAAAAAAAATCTGAACAGGAAGTGCTGCAAGGCCGATTTTCTATGTTTAAGTTTGATAACGCGCAATAGTTACCTACGAAACCGTCTTTAGTTACGAAACCAACTTTACTAAAACAATTGCGAGGGAATCCCATTGCCATCACCCCCCAGATACGAAATGAACTCAATCAAGGATACTTTCCCCAATATTGCAGACTTTTATCGCAGATTGACACAGTATACATAGTATAGATTCTACACTGACGTAATTAAAGGACATCAGCTAAGAATATATAGCACAATTTTTTCTCGTTAGAACAAATTGTAATGAAAACAGATGCAAGCAACTGCATTTTGGTAGTTTTAACTAAGATTGAATCATGAAGATCTTAAATATCCTCATCATTTACCCACAAATATTTTCCTGTTATGCATAGATCCTATAATTAATTTAGCATCCAATACTCGTTCATATATGTTTATATGGATGATATACACATTTTTACTGTATGTTGCATCAAAAAGTTTAATTATATGTTTTCTAAGCTGTCACTTTACGTCTTGTGATTTTTCTGACCCTCCAACAAAAAAATTACACTTCGTGCGGCGGTCGCTATTAATTATATTTTATATTTATACATTTATATATTTAATGTTTTTGAATAAATATATATTAAAAGCACATATTGATGATATTTAAATAAGAAAAATTAAACTATATATATCAACTTTAGGAATTTTTTTAATTATGTAGAAAATAAAACATTGATTGAGTTTACTTCTTTTTTAAATAATTCAGATTTTATTTTTTTCGAAGCTAACTCTAAATATAAAAATTTATTACTGTTTATATAATTTATATGTAAATAGTAATTTATTTCAAGCAGCACAATAATTAAAATAATGAAATAATGAAATACGTAAAATAAAAATGTCATAAGGTGAAAATTCCTTAAAAAACATTTTGTAAACAATTTCCAAATTTACGTATTCTGCTGTTATTATAAAATATAACGTTTACTACTAATAGTAGTATAATTATAATATTGTGTATATTAATTATAATTTCATTACATTATTTATTATAGAACTATAAATATTTGGTGCCTATCTAATACTTATAGTCTTTATTTGCGACTATAAAAAAGAGCCTCAATGGAGTTGGAATTCGTATAGCTTGTGTTGACAAAGTTGTTAAAAGCTACTCGATTTGTATCCATAAAACAAAATGAATTCAAGAACTGATTAAGGAATTAGATAGGGTGTTCCGTTTTTGATGATGAAGATTTTATTAATACATGCTTTTTTCATTCTTCAATGTAAAAAGAAACTCACATGTTTATCAAACGTTTATTGAAAGGTTTATTGCAACATTGTCAGAAGAAGAAACCACACAAGCATGGTTACAACAAGATGGCGCTATACAACCCATACTTCTCGAGTGACACAACATCCTATAGGAGCAGCACTTCGGTCCTGGGGTGATTGGTAAGGGTTTGAACTAGAACAAGATTTTGTCATTAAGGCGAAGCGTAGTGTAGTCATTTGAGTTCGCTTAATAATTTCTTTATGCGTTTTCCTCTATTTGAATTGAACTATAAACGTCACAATTTGATCCCATTTCATTAAAAGATAATAAAATAATGCAAATTATTCAACTATAATTGATTCATACAAATAGCTTATTAATTTTTTTATATAAATATATTGATCTATTCGTTATATAGTCACTAAATTTAATCATGTTATTATTAAATCATGTCACTATTATTATATTTGCTCCTACGTTAGTTACAGTATTGTTTAAATCGATATATTCACTGCATGAATAAGCAATGTCAAGTGACCATTCTTCCCCTTTTAAAGAAGAAATAATGGAATGTAAAAGCAGTGCTGTTTTTATTAGAACGACGGTACAACAGATATATCGTGTGGATTTAATGTTTACGAGATTGGAACTTTCATGGAGTTTTTTAGAGATAAATATTTGCCAAAAAATGAAAGTATCTCCATTATGGTAGTGTGAATCGTGTTATATACTATTAAGAAACATATCAAAATTGAAAAAGAGGATGATCGATCGGATCCGTCACCTTCTTTTCAAAGAATACATGAACAAAGTGGGACCTTTGTAAAGATGGAATTAACTTTGTTGTTATCATCCGCCAGTCACAAGACCGATCATGTAGGAATAGGTCAAGAATTTTACATGCCTGATCCATCACCAAGACCCGATTTTTGCCCATGTATCATGATTTCAAGCTAAGATTTCTCTATTTGCTTCAAGAAAAATTGGCCGGTTATCTCATAAAATTGGTAACAACGGTAAACCATGAATAATCAGGAATTAGGAAATAATATGATATCGAAGTATCCTGATACAATTTTAAAAACTGGGTTTGTTTATTTATTTCCATTGTTTTCCACTTCAATAGTTTAAGAATATACAAATGGGATACTGTTTTTACTAAGTTTACAAGTTCGGCAAATGAGTACTTCCTGTGCGTATTTATAGCGGTAAAAATTACCATTGAAAATGAGTGGATAATACGCGCAACAGCTTGAGATTATATTCAATATTAGTGAGATAAAAATATATGAAATTATACCCTTGGAATTTGTTCCACAAAAATATATGTTTTGTTTATACGATTCTACTATTACAACTAGTTTATTTGTTACTGTCACATAACTTGGAATACACTATTCACAATAAAAAAATTCGTTTAATCGTTTGCTTTATGACCTCTTTTTAATACGTCTACTCAATTACACTGTTAAATAATGTAATATAAAATTAATTTCAATATTCCATTGAAACTTTAAAAAAAAAACAATAAAAAATAAATAAACTTTATATTTCATAAAAATTAAAGCATTTTCTGCAACAAAATTTTATGATAAGTATCTTAAATTTAGGGATCTACTCAAAACTATTGATTAGAAAGATCACATTGAAAAATATCACATTAACGGCACCAGCTATTTTGAGTGATGTAGCGGAACTTTTATGGGTGATTCTTTCTAGGGTTGTTGTTGTTTTTGAGGGTGGTTTATTACAATCTTTTGATTTGCAACATATGTGTGAAGTCATCTCTCCTAAACTGTTCGGCTGGATATTTCCGCAGTTTTCGTAATTTTCAGAAACGCACGAAAGTTTCTCGATATTCTTAGTTTGATCTATTTTCTTTGTTATCACTGACTGTTCAAGAAAAAAATATAAAAAATTGTTACATTTTATGTCAGTTGATGTTTATAGATTTCAAAAATTATTCTGAAAATGGCGTTATACTTTCAGATTGGTTATAACGCTAAAAATTACAAATTCATTTAAAAAATGTTTGAACGACCGACGCTTACTAGACATATTTGCGAGTCTGCACATTCTTTTGAGATGGCATTTGCGGCTAACTCATTCGAGCAATCATTACAAGTATAGCACGACATTTTAACACTTTGAATAATATCTGATAATATAAAAAATATATAACATCTAGAATTACCAAAGGCAACAATATAAAGTAAAATAAAATACTGTAATAATTTTTGTTTCATATTTGAAATCGAATTTGTAACGTATATTATATGTCATTAATTAAAAGTATGTATGCACAATACCTTAATATGTTTAGAATACATTTAATGGAGGTTAAATAATTAAAGAAAACTTACATTATATAAATTAAAATATATATTAAATTACATTATAAACTTATTACATAAATCCTTTTAATTCTTCACAGGATACTACTGCTGAAAAATATATACTATTTAGTATTACTTAAAGTATATAAAAATAATAACTTACTTATTGCTGATAATAGTACAAATGTTCCAACAAAAATAGAAAAATACGCTTTCAACATAATTAAAATGTGTTGCTTCCAAAATTTATAAATAAAAATTTAAGAAATAAAATCATTCGTATAATCAATTTTCAAATATATTTATTTTTAATATAGGAAAAATATGTTGTGCCCCAACATAGTAAATCAATATCATGCATCAGAAATGTATCTATTGTTAGAAGCTATATCTATGTAGAATATCTATGGATATCGATGGATAATTGATTACTAACTATTCTATGGATATCGATGGATAATGGATTACTAACTATTCTATGGATATCAATGAATTATAAGCATGCTGTTGTTGTTACTGATTTCATTCACAATAAAACAGCATGGCGTATTATTTTGTTATCTGAATCGTGGGAATCGTGGGAATTTTGGTGCTCAATAATTTAAAAGGGATAATTAAGGCCTTTCCCATGCTTTAGTCGCTTAAAACCGAAATAATTTTGGGAATTTTTCACAGGAATCAAATACCACGGACATTAATCATAAATATCAAAAGCATTAATCCCTCTAATAAGGATTAATTTTATCTTCGAATTAAGTGAACTCCTATTGGATGGGAATTTAACTAGTAAAGGTGCGGGAAAAGTTCAACATAAGTTTTACCTGAGTGGGGGATGTGGGGTGTTCTCTCGACTAATCAGAATTGAGAATTTGTGTCACAGAGATCACTATCCCATACTACTGATATTGATTATGGATACTCTTCAGAAAGTCTGCGACAATTTAACTTGTCAAGCTCGTTTGTGATTGGATGGTGGTTGTGACCATATTGAACATTTTTCACAAATTTTATAAATATGCTGACTCTAATTAAACTAGAATACTCACAAATACTCACATTCCGTTGTTATATATTGAGAATAATTTTTAAAATTCTGATACATTTTTGACTTAGTAACTTTTCGAACACCCTGTACTGTAGAACAACCAACTTACATTCATAAAATAGAATAAATTCCCAAAAATAGCAATATAAGTCGATGGATTTGAAGGCAATTCATTTCTATATAAATCTAAATCATAGAAATAGACTTTGTTTTAAATATGGTCCAAATATAAGATGAAACGATAAAAAATCAGTATAATATGAAATATTAGATATGTAGCAATACAGTGGCAAATTTCGGGCATGTAATATGTAGCAATATCTATTATTTAAATGAGGTTCTATTTATATTTATATATTTTCTTAAATTTGAATAATCTATGGCTTTGCGTCCAGTTTTTATTTTTTACTTCGTACGTATTTAATTTTCTAATGAGTCAGCTACTCTTGAACTTAGAAAATATTCCAGGCCAAGAAATATCCGGTATAGGCTCTGATTTAAAGTTTTCGAAATCGGCTTTAATTTTTACGAATTATATTTTATGTATATTGATTTATTTTTGATAATGAATAAAAATCCTTTTATTATTACATGCGCTCAAAAACTTATGCTTTATTAGCCAAACATTACGTATAATATAATTTAAAAAAAAAATCTTATTTAAAGAAATACGAAAGCAATATTTTGAATTCTATGGATTATCCAGCGGTAGCAGGACTAAATTATATATATTGTCTTTACATAAAATTAATGTCAGTAATAAATTAGTATAGTAATATATTTACCGAATAATATTTTAAAAAACGAATGAAACAACAATTTATTGAAAAACTGTAATTTTTCCAATAATTTTACTTTACTAGATAAACTTGAGAAAATTAAAATATAATCAATATTTTCAAGGTTGCTATATAACTATAGCATTTCAAAGAAAATCATTAGCAGTTCAGCTTGTCAACTAAAAGCCGCTGAAAATTATTGACCTTTAAAATTGATAAACCAATCAAAATTCGAGTACGTCAGAGTTTGAAAGTTTACATAGTCAAAACAGAAAGAAGGTAGCTTTCCATTGCGAAGTCACTTGTAGTCAGCTATCCAGCTTAGAGTGTTGCAATCAGTCTTCGTTTGCTTACACGATTTCCTTTATATGCCTCATTTTCTGAGGCACACTTTGTTTGCCGTTGGCATGGGTGTCATCAGTTTGGTCGTCGTCTATAGATGTTGTCAGCAACACCGTGGCTAGCGACGAATATTCTTTATATTGTGCTTGCACATCTCGACAGTTCGGAAAACTTTTTTGCTCAAACAGTAATTTTCTATACGAAATATATGTCGCTTTTTATACTTAATGGCTACGATTTAACACATATTGAAGGAACCAGGTGCGAACTTTTCAATAATCTTCAATGAATGATCTTTTTTTACAGGTAAGATTGTTAAAAGATTATAGAATGTTATCGGTTGCGGGCTTGAGGCAAGATTTTGGCAAAGCTGAGTGATGATTCTTGATAATTTAGCTTTGTCGAAGACTGCCATGGGCCCCAGCTCCACGCAACACAATTTGTTATTAATTCATAATATTTGTTGAGTTATAAGAATAATAACATTGTATAATATTCGATGTCATATATATGATACGCTTTTCATGAATGTATTATGATTATACAATTATTATTATCGCAAAAATATACTTACAATATTTTTTATTGTCTTGGACTTCAGAATCAAGTATTTAAAGTTTTTATATAAGTTTTATAAACCTAACGATAAATGTTATCCTGAAGCATAAAAAGGTAACGTGTAAGTAAAATCTGCTTAATTATTTTATTAATAACTAATTTAAGTTGTGAATATAATTAATGGGTGAATAATTTTTTTTGAGTTTATTATAAATAGCGAAGCAAAGGTTCCAGAGGCCCACAATTTACTTCAATGCAAAATATAATTAAATATCACTTAGTTTTACGGAAACATTGATTTGATGTATCCATCTTTTCATGATGCTAAAGTGGTTTGAAAATATTAAAATTACATTTACTCTTCAATTTAAATTAATTTATGTACATTTAAGTTGTATAATGGATATATCCTAGAATTCGTTTCCAGTAAGAAATAGAAAAGTAGGTTTAAATATGTTACACAGAATGGTATGGGCCGTGGGTAAACGGCTTCGTCATCTGTATATTCGATTTTTATTTCTTGTGACCAAAATTCGTTTCTTCAGCTTGAAGCTCACTGCAAGCATGGGCACGCGCTCTCCAACAATCCGGTGTGTAAACACAATCCCTCTCTTCTTTAAAGTTGTGTGCGACCCCCATCATACAGCTCTTTGGGGCACGTTCCCCAACTCGAGGAAGTCCTGCCAATTCCCCTTCTTCCTCACAAATAACCTCCTCCGTCCCTATAACTAACTACAAGGAGAGAGTTGCAGTGTTGGGAATGCGTCTCTTGTGTACCTAAGAGGTATCACATTGCTAGTGAAATTCTACTCTGCATGCCCGGATTGTGTATTTGCTTTTTAGCTCTCTTTCGTTGACGGTTCGCACTATCCCCTTTACATATTGGAAAGTGCGCGAGCACAGATGTTGCGCCATACACAACCACTACGTATATATCACATCACGTTTAAATACTATATAAGCGAATAAACATGGTGGAATATTCTCGTCAGTGCTGTACATTTAAATACTTTTTAATCAACGCCTGAGAGATATAAACTGTATCCGCTACATATTATATTTAATTAACTGAAATTAAATGTACAGGAACAAAATAATGTTCCTTTAAGATTACGAATAGGCACTATAAATTACCTACGCAACATTGTAATACTTTGTAAAATGTAAGTTATTCAAACATAAATCAATCTGAATCATTGATATCGTAATACTATTTTTATAGATAGGCAACCTTAATTAAATTTTGCTCGAAATAAAAGCGGGCAAAAAGAAAATGTTGAAATCTTGTTCGGTCCATAATTTTACAAATATAGAGATGTGAATTAGACCAAATCGGTCAATATATCTTCGCACAAGTAAGTTCTTATAATTTAATACACATATTATGAGCCTTTTGAGTTAATTATTTTAAACATGTTTATCAAGCTGTTTAATAAATCGATAAATTATATAAAAAGGTAGGAATATTAAGCTGGGGTGTTTATAACTACGAATAACTAAATGTAAATCGATTATAAAAATACCGAATTTATATATTCGCAAAAGAAAGAATCCATTTATCATATATAGGCTGAGACTATTTTTTAATCCTCTCCATTAATAGTTGGGCTTGATTTGAAGGACATACCGCGACCGTGTTTACTTCTAAAGAAGATATATATATATATACGTTGGTTAAGAGATTATGGCACTTATCTACATCGTAACGATAAGCTGGGTCAACACATATAATGATTTTCTAGGTGTTTACTTATATATCAAGTGAACCATTTCTTCAGTATAAATCATGTTTTTTACATTAAAATAATATGTATAATCAAAGGTTGTCGACAATTATCATCAGTTTGAATTTATTACTGGTACTTAGGTACATTGAATCCTGAAAAAGATATTATATTGTCGAAAAATGGGAAAAATCTATCCAAAATTCAATTCTCTAAAATCAATAAATCGAAATAAATACTATCCATCCTTAAAATTGCATTTTTCTGACACGTTAATTATTTATGAGTATTATAATATTTATGCAGGAAATTATTATTTAATTAAATGATATATAATGCACACGTTATTTTATTAATCAATTAGACTTAAAAGTATAAATTACTCCCAAGAGAGGCATTCCATACGAAAAACTATTGTATTAAATAATAATTAAAAACCGCACCACTATTAATACTTACCAGAAATATATTTCAAACATTAAAACTATATCTTACATAATATTGCAATATAGATAATACAATGGAAATAAGTTTCACTATAATAATTGGCACAGGAAAATGCGGTATGGATGTAACAACACCATTCAGTCAGATTCTGACGTACAGCCAAAAAACCCAACGTGACAATAAATGAAGACAGGGGCTGGTTAATGAATTATCAATAGAAAAATAGAGTTAATAAATACAATAAGCGCCGGTCCATTGATTCATTGAGCTTCATATATTCCCAGTTGTGCAAAGTGGTGATCTAAAAATAATAAGAATGGATCCGTTGTGTAAATTAGTATTTAACTCAACTGTACAACATAAACAATTAATGATACTAGTACCAAATACTTTTGGATAATATTTTGCACACACACATGTTCAAAAGAATTTCGTATTGCATTTAAAAATATTAAAAATTTGCATTTATTTTAATAGAGCTAGCTCGTTACTTAGAACGGTTTCTCAAACCTGTCAACGTGATTAGTTGACGCCTTAAATTAATCAAGAAACAAGATTTGATCACCCGCCAAAACTATTAATTAAAACTAAATAAGAGGGTTCAATCTTCCCAGGCTTATCTACCCTCCAAGCAAGTATATCTTACCCCAGATCGATACGGGTACTAACAAGTTTGAGATTAGGCATTTGGCGACCCCCTCACCATCAAACACATGGTTTCACCTCGATCCCACAGCCAGTGAACAAGATTCGACTGTTAGCCGGGCATGATGCGACAAAGGTGTTTACACGGTTTGTTTACACCAAAAAACTGTTAGCTGGCATCGGTATAGCCTCCCACGTTCCATGCATACATCAGGTTTGTATTATACACATCCTCCAACTATATGAAGGCTAAAGTCGACCAAGTCAGAGTTCTTTTTCTCTATATTAGAGATTTTTTTAAGTAAGTCATCACATGGAAGTTCTGCTTGAGATGGAACGAAAACACGCGCAAAACTAACATAGTTTATGATTATTATTTCCAGCGCTTAGTTGGGTTTGCTTAAACAGTCATACAAACTAGATTAGTACTGAAAACAGTTCGATCAAAGCAATATGACACTCCAGATCGATATTTACACTGAACAGAGAAAACAACTGAATTGTTTGTCAATGTTACACCATTACATACAATATAACTAAATGTTTACTCGCTTTTACT
>JAUZNC010057378.1:0-12877 GCA_034780395.1 Vannuccia rotundouncinata | reverse complement strand
TCTATCAAATCTTTTGCTGACAATCTGCTCAAACAAGAATCCAGACTTGACATTCTCATCAACAACGCCGGCTTGGGTGCTCCTCATAGCCGTTCAGAAACCGCAGATGGATTTGAAAAGATTATTGGAGTGAATCATTTGGGACATTTTTATCTGACTCATCTTCTGCTGGATCTAATCAAGGCGTCCAAACCATCCAGAATTATAAATGTTTCCAGTTGTGGTCACACTTGGGGTGGGAACATAGACACCGAAAACCTAAATCTCGTGACCGATTACGATCCATGGCGAGCCTATGGTTGGTCAAAGATGGCGAATATTTTACACGCACGAGAGTTAGCTCGACGATTGAAGGGAACTGGTGTTACAGCGGTCAGTTTACATCCAGGACTCGTGGTTACCGAAATAACAAGACATAATCACTGGATATTTCAGGTGTGTTGAACGCATGCAAATAATTTTAATTTTCCTTATGACGATAGAGTCAACTATTATATCGTGTAAATATAATAAATATGGTTACAATAATTATGTGTTGTGGTGAAAGCAATTGAATTACGAACCAAGATGAAAAAAAGAATTTAAGAAAGTATGAGTGTTGATAGTGCTTATACAATATTATGTATATCAATATATATCGGAAAATGATACTTTTTTCAAATGTTGCCACATGAATTGGTGACTATAGTAAGTCTATTTTACTTTACTAACTGCTTATTGCTTCAAATTTGAATTATTTGAAATTCAATCAATAGAATGTGCGGTATTGAAACTCATTTTGCTTATATTCGGTATTCATTTCTATAGCTATCAATGTACACAATTAATTTCAATCAGTTTGAAAATCGTACATTGTCTGTTTGCTTTGCTTAAAATTCGAAAGATAAATATATATTCGGGGTTCATGTGGTCAGTGACATGGTTCCAACGCTTCTGGAAAACGTGGAAAATTCAGGGAAAACCTGGAAAAATCAGGGAATTTTAATCTGATAATTTCCGTGGGAACCATGCAGTAAATATTTACGGCAGGGATGGTCTGGTGTGTCAAAATATGTCATTTAGGAGTTGGTAAAAATGGTCAAAATCATATTTGTTTATGTGTAAACACAATGTTCTTTAGAAACAATTGAATATAAAAATATTTAGTAAAATTTAAAATATGTAACACAATCATAAATTAATCACAATTTTTATGCAATATGTATGTCCTCTTGTCTTTTTAGATACACTTTTACTTGAACATAGTTTGTACATTCTGTGAAATGCTAAATTAATTAAATACACTTTTGCGTAAGGCTGACGCTCTATAATTCTATCAATTCATTTGATAATATCATTTATTAAAATCTTTATTTAAATCTTTATTCAATGATTTTAATTAGACAATATGTTTGACAAAAAACACTACTTAAGTAGTGTTGTATGAAAAAATCTATCTGTTATTTTTGTTACAAAATGATGGATCATCCCTGGTTGAATTGTTTGATTGAGATCAGAGCCACTTTGATGTGAATTTGATCATCCATGAGGACCATATTGTGATGACTAGGACTAATCAGGCTTTTTATTCTGGCAGGAATTAATTATTATTGGAATTATTTATAAGAATCGTGGAATTATTTATATGATAATGATTCTTAGCTTTAAAATCAATAAAATTCTTGTACTTCTCAGGCAGGGGATTGTTCAGGCTTTTCAAGCTGAAAGGTCAATTTTCTAATTCATCTAAAATTGATATAAAAGTTCAAAGGGGTAGGGTTGGTGCATGTGATGCTTCAAATTTTTTGCACTTCGCGCGCAAATTTATAGGCTACGCTTAATGCGATATATTTCAGCCTTTTTTCTGGAAGTCCAATATCCCATGCCTGACTTCTGATAATGTGACAGAGATGTTGAAAGCAGCAGCAAAGAGAAGCAAGTTAATCCAAAGTGGTGATGCTCTGTGACATACATTTTAGATCCTGTGTGGTACTTCACTACGCACTATATCTCCTATTTCTTATTGCAGACCTTCTAGTGAACACATCATGTTTTTCCACCTACACTCCAATACATACCACATACTATTTTATCCTCTCGGTGCTCAGCAGTTTTAGTCATTCTGTCTGGATCCTTTCCATGCTGGTTCTATGGAAATCTTGCATTAGAGTATTCTTTGCTATGTTAATTTCATCATTTACGATAAATTAGGATCTAAATAAATTATTATTTGCAATCTTTTTGAGTAAATAAGTCTGATAATGACTAAAATTTGTGTTTTGTACGTTTTATTAAGGGGCAAATTTAAAAAAAATACATACTCGAATATACTCGAATTTTTTATGACAAAAATGTGGACACCCTGATGCTTACCGCGTAGCCGCAACCACTCATATTGATTTGATTTCTGTTAATCTGTATGATTATAATTTTCAGTTTTAGAAAAAAACTTTATTAAATTATTGTAATATTGTCGGTAATTCGGAAAGTAGATATAGATATTATGGAGGAAAAATTTTACTTGTCAAAATGTGTCAAGTTGGGACAAGTGGCGGACCATCCCCAATACGGTGTTCATGTGGTCAGTCTATTTGTACGGGTTATTCAGTTGTTTGTTTATTAATTAACAATTTTATCTGATTATTTTAGTATATGTTTTGGGCCAGTCAACTTCTATTCTCCAAGACACCTTGGGAGGGAGCCCAAACCTCTGTCTGTTGTGCTCTTCAGTCCGACCTTGAACAGCACAATGGAGCCTACTTCAGTGATTGTTATCCGAAAGAACCTACGGAGTCATCAGATCCTGATGTGGCCGTCAAATTGTGGGCTGCTAGTGAGAAGATGTTGGGAATAAAATGTCTTTAACATTCAACATGTGACAATTCTTTTCTATCATGGCTTATTAGAATTTACATATTTTGTTGTCTTTTCGCATTACATAAAAGGGTATCTCATAACAATTCTGAAAATTTAATCTAGTTTTATATATTATATATAGATTTGTCAAAATATTACATTATTTAGCCTTATATTGCCTGTGGTTTAGTTTTTTTCAATGCTATTTTCTTGTCAATTTTTTAATTTAAACTATATTTGATATTATACATGTGGACTTAATGCAGTTGACAAGGAACCTATATTTCTGAACGTATTATTGGAGTATTGACCATTTACACTTTTCATACATTATAAATAGAACAATTTGAATTCTACTTTTATAAAATTTAGGAAATTACATAAGTGTTAACTTTTTTTCAAAAGAATATAGTTTGGAGCACCTAATTGTGGTTGCTAACACACATACTTGTGGTTGCTAATTTTTTATATTTTGATTGTTAAAATTTAATAAATAAATAATTTATTATAATTAGTTTTTGTTTCTGTTTTAAAAAACAAGTTAATATATTATTTTATTTGTTTAACTCCGTATTTTTATTTTGTCTACACTAAAATTTAAAAAGATCTAATTAGAACTTCTGCGTATTCTTATTTAATGCAGATAATTGCATCATAAGTGTAGAACAAAACAATCACCTCTTTATCAAAAGTTTTAGTATGGTGAAAATCTGGATGATAAGTTATGTGAATCGATCGTCGCAGTTGAATAGGTAGTTTCCTGCTCCTGTTCATCGGAAGAACTAATGATCCTCTTAAACAACGGAATAGTTGGTGACATATTTCTATTTGTTGACTTCGGAGAATTTATATCAGTTGGCGTTGTATTGGTCGATGTTTTGGTAGTCTCTGTTGTAATATGTCATTTGATTTTTATTTTTCAATATTATGTAGGTGATTTCGATCGAAGCGATGTGTCTTCGATGGCATGATCCGTCAGTAGGATCCATTACGCCTAACATTCTTGAACCACGTCGAGGAAGAGCAATTGCATGTATCAATCGGTTGTCATTGCTTCGATGAATTTTAACGTTTAAGTGTCGACTCGACAGATTTCAGATTCCATCTCAAATATTGTTCTTTTAAGAGAATTAGTTGGCTTACTTTCAAGGCTGCATAAACTGCATTTCAATATTGTAAGAGAAAGTTATCAAGTTCTTTAAAATGGACTCTTTAATGTGTGTACTAAGTTCTTAGCGACGCTGTTTGAACAAAAATTACGAAAAGAGGTAAATGCGTTCGCCTCCCAATATCCCGTATCCAAGTTTTTGGTTTCTTCTGCTGTGAAGTGTTTCCATTATCGGATACTATTATTTGGGCGAATCCTTCTCGGCTGTAACGTGTAAGAATGCTCTAAATACCTCCGCCACTTAGAATAAGAATCAGCAATAACTGTATAACATAAATATTAACGAAAGTTATCACTTGAGACGGTTTATGAGAGTTGTTACAATTAGTAGCATAATTAGTGGTGTCACTATTTAAATCAGGACACCAAAATTAAGTATCGCTATTGATTTCATTTTCCTATGCCTAAATGACCGGAACGTAAGTCGTTAAGGACTTCAAGACTAGCATTGTAAAAAAAATTTGATGACAAAATAATTGCGAATGTTTGCGTTTATTAATAATTTTCCATCCACGCTTACAAGCCAAATCAGTGTGTTTCTTTGGATAACTCTCGCGTGATACAGGATAAAGTTGACCGAGAAGCGCTGAGTAATTATCCGAAGGTGCTGTTTCAATGCTGAATAGCGAGAGATAAAACCTGCAAAGTAATTGGGACGTTAGCCATGTATGAGGGTCGTTGTTTACATGCACCTGCATTTTTCATGTGACATACTTTCACTGAAGAAGGACTCAAGTAAATTTCCTAAATCTGCAGTCATTTCGGAAATTGAAAGAATTTCGTAAATTATTTTTATTTTAGAATTTAGTTGCATAGCACAAGTGGATTTTGGACTTTAATAGCCGTTGTACTGTGGTATTAGATGATGATCCTCCATATTTATTTTACCCGTTGACTCTTCTTTGAAGAATTTGTATTCTGAAAAAAAGGCTTCGGTCCTGGGGCTGGATCTCTTGATCTGGTCTGTAACGAGGCATCATTGATCATAGAAAAAAACTAATTGTAAAGGTAAACTTTCGACGTTTGTAAGACATAGTTGGGTTATAGTTTGCGGGAATAATTATGAAAAATAAATACTAATTGTATGCAATAATGTAAAAGAAGTTGGATATTTCCATCGGCCATTTTTTCGCCTATTATTTCTGCATATTTATGAATACATTTGTCGACATTATGAAAGGCACGTGACTTTTAACTTTTTTCTGATCGTTCGTTGCAAATTTTGTCCATATTTGAAATGCTTCGGCGCAATAAGTTTTGTTTTGACCAACTGTTCAAATTGAATGTCAAGCTGCATTGTGCCATTTATTCTTATTTCATTTATTTCATGATCTGATGTTTTGAACATGCGGCTGTATTATTTATAAAATTTAATGAAACATTTAAAATTGATATCATTGAGAATAATCATTGTTGAAGTAAACTATTGTAAGCAATTCGTATGTTGCCATCAATGCAAACGTATTTTGAGTGGTGAAAGAAAATTTTAATTATTGCAGTGAGCTCTATCTGATATACTATTCATTTGTAGTAATTTATGGATAAACTATTCAATAGAAAACTTTGAACCTGGAAAATATCCATAGATTAAACTAAACATTAAAATTTTACGGAATTATATACTAATCTTACCATTAATAATTTATATATGTGATTTTATGGCAAAATAATTTGATATTTCAGCAGAATGAATTTGGTAAAATCAGCAGTAACAGTGGCAATAATTGCAGTTGGTCTCTACTTCACTCGAAAATTCTTCGCTGGATGTATTTGTTCAAGTGAAAACAGACTAGATGGTAAAACGGTTGTGATAACAGGAGCTAACACGGGTATAGGTCTTGAAACAGCTCGTATTCTTGCATCTCGTGGTGCACGGGTTGTCCTTGCATGTCGAAGTAAAGAGCGCTGTAGTGGAGCAGCTGCCATCATCTCTGCTGATATTGGTAAAGAAGAAGCCGACAAACGGTGGGTCCTTTCACGATTAAATGATCTGATTTGATTCATTCTATTCTTTTTATCTTTCTTTAGTGTTGCTTGGCTTCTGTTAGATCTGTCATCTACCAATTCTATCAAATCTTTTGCTAACAATCTGCTCAAACAAGAATCCAGACTTGACATTCTCATCAACAACGCCGGCTTAGCTTCTTCTGATGGCCGTTCAGAAACCGCAGATGGATTTGAAAAGATTATTGGAGTAAATCATTTAGGACATTTTTATCTGACTCATCTTTTGTTGGATCTAATCAAGGCGTCCAAACCATCCAGAATTATAAATGTTTCCAGCCTTGCTCATAGTTATGTTCCGAACATAGACACCGAAAACCTAAATCTTGAAACAGATTACGATCCATGGCAAGCCTATGGTTGGTCAAAGATGGCGAATATTTTACACGCACGAGAGTTAGCTCGACGATTGAATGGAACTGGTGTTACAGCGGTCAGTTTACATCCAGGACTCGTGGTTACCGAGTTAACAAGACACTATCACTGGACATTTCAGGTGTGTTAAAACACGTAATTAAATTAAATTTTTATGATGTATTTTGATATAATCATTTTTTTCGAACGTGTAAAACTAATAATTACGAATAATAGTTCGAATCCGAGCGAAAAAAACCGTCTAGTTTCATTATCCAAAGTTGATTAAAATTCAAATTACAAAGTTTAAATTCATTTGTCGTTTAGAATTTGATTTACTTCGAGTAACTTCTATCGGTTCATTTGAAAAATGCTTCAAACCGTGATCAGACGAAGTCATAGTCCTCAAAACATGACTTAAATTGTTAAAAATCGCAATTTTTCTGATTGATTATAGTAAATGTATACTAAAAAATTATCTCTTAGTCAATTACCACCTTGATACCCAGAAAATACATACATATCGGAATCTTTACGATGTTGTATAAAAGTAAAATTATGTTGTATCATTCAAAGCCTTTAACATGCATGTCAATAGCTTGTAGCCAATATTCTGATAACTAATGTTTAACTCTATTGAAGCCCTTAACCTTTGTAAGGTTATATATTGATCACTATTGCCAAAATGGCTTAAAAGCTCGTTAAATAAAGAAATATCTTATGTTTATTTTGAGAAATGTTTAACTGTATAAACAAAACAAACTTGTTTACTAGACCAGAGAATATAAATCCGAAGATTGGAAATGTATGTACCTACGACGGAATAATGATTTGCTAGTTATCCAATTTGATAGTTATCCAATATAAAGAATATCAATTAAAATCGTCTTATAATACTTTTATCAAATGAGCCAGTCAAATTTGTGTCTATAGTATGTCTATTTTACTTTACTAACTACTTCCTCATTATTTCATCAAATAGTTGTCATTCGGAACGGAAATTCAATAATTATAATGCGGTATTGAAATCATTTTAATTTAAATTCCATATTTGTTTATTTATATCTATCAACCCATTCATTCAATTTTGATTAGTTTGAAAATATTAGATGGTCTGTTTGGTTTGTTAAGAAGTCACAGAAGAATTATATGCGGTGTTTACTTTAAAGAGAACTCTTTGTCGAAAAAATTACTTTATTCCAACAATGAGGAAACTAATCATAGAATTACAAAAAGATACAACTTCTTATACATTGGTTTACATTTAATAAACATAGAAACAAGAAAATACAAGTTAATATACATTAAATAAACAAAAACTTACAATCCTGTTTCATAGGTAATGCAAATACAAATGGAACAGAAGGAAATGTACAAGTGAACCATCCTATGTGTATATATGATATGTCAGTTAGAAATAGATAAATGTGATGTAACTTCTGATAACGAATCAATATCCAATAACTAACCACAGTTCATGATATTATGAACGTAATACTACAGTGTTCGTGTGGTCAGTAAATATATACGGTGTTCATGTGGTCTGTAAATATATATGGTGTTCATGTGGTCAGTAAGTATATACGGTGTTCATGTGGTCTGTAAATATATACGGTGTTCATGTGATCAGTAAATATATACGGTGTTCATGTGGTCAGTAAATATATACGGTGTTCATGTGGTCAGTAAATATATACGGTGTTCATGTGGTCAGTAAATATATACGGAGTTCATGTGGTCAGTAAATATATACGGAGTTCATGTGGTCAGTAAATATTTACGTGTTCATGTGGTCATATGTACAAGTTATTCAATTTATCGATTGAGTTGTTTATTATTTAACAATTTTATCTGATAATTTTAGTATATGATTTGGGCTAGTCAACTTCTCATCTACAAGACACCTTGGGAGGGAGCCCAAACCACAGTCGGTTGTGCTCTTCAGTCCGACCTTGAACAGCACAATGGAGCCTACTTCAGTGATTGTTATCCGAAAGAACCTACGGTGCCATCTGATCCTGATTTTGCCTTCAAAGTGTGGGCTGCTAGTGAGAAGATGTTGGGAATAAAATGTCTTTAACACTAAACATGTGACAATTCTTCTCAATCATGGATTATTAGAATTTACACATTTTTGTTGTGTTTTTACGCATTACATAAAAAGGGTATCTCATAAAAATTCTGAAAATTTAATCTCGTTTTATTTGTTATTGATAAATTTGTTAAATTTTTTTCTTTTTTAGCCAAACATTTCCTGTTGTTAGTTTTTTCCAATGCTATTTTCTTGTAAATTTTTCTTATTTACACTATATTTGATACATGTTTCTTTAATTTATGCTATTAATGTAGACTTGATGCAGTGGACAGGGAACCTATATTTCTGACTGTATTCAAGTATTTACCATTTATACCTTATATACATTATATATTATGTAAAATTGTATTCTACTTTTATTATTATTATTTTAGGAAATTACATAAGATTTGATTTTTTTATTCAAAAATTGTGGTTGAGAGAACTATAAATGTCACCAAATTGTCGTTGGGAACACACTTTGCCATTTATTTCTTTTTTTAAAAATTTACATATATAAATTCTTTATTATAATATGTTTTTGTTTCTGTTTTAAAATGCAATTTAAGATATAATTTTTTGTTTAATTTGGTATTTATTTCTATTTGTAATTGAACATCTAAAATTGTAGGAAATTATCTAATGAGAACTACTGTATATTTCTTAATGTTGATAATTATATAAGAAACGGTGAAATGAAGCTTTCAAGTGGGTTGACCCATATGTTGAGCTGTTTCATACTGAACAGTGCTATAATAGAAGGTTCACATTTGATGACATTAAAATATAGATTTTATTATTATAAAAAACCTCTAAGGAGGTATTGCCAACAACTGGAATGGATTGGCCTGTAATTCTGACTATAGAAGAATTTTCACACTGCATTCATTTCTATGCCCTTCCAAGAAAGACTGGTAGGGCACAGATATGATATGGATTTTAATACTAAAGTTGATCATGATTGTGTAGTATGCAACTTCATTTACAGAGGTGAACTCTTCAATAATGCACTAATTAAAGGTCCAGAAACAATATTTGGCTTTTAACGCATTTCCCACTGATGGCGAAATAGCTGAAATGTCCAATCGCTTTTGTTTGTCCACACCCATTTTAAGCAAAGCGCTACCATATCGCCAGGACTGTATCTTCAGAACCATTCGGCTTGGGAGATTTTCCGACCACTCAAAATGTGCGAAATGGCCATTTTGAGGGTCGTCCGTAATATATATTCATATCCAAAAGTCTGGTTTTTAAGATAATTGCCAAAAACCGATTTCAGCATGTTACGCACTACAATTATTACTCGTAATTTTTCTTGTTCTTATTGTTCAGTTACTTGATTCCTGAAGAGTCTAGCAACACTCTGCATAAAAACTACGTAACCCATTTAATGTTCCTTTCTCCGCAAGTACACGATTTGGTACTCTTATATGATGTTGGGCATTTGCATGGAGGGGAAGGTCATCGGGCCTGCACGATACTGGAGTATCACTGGTGTTATGCCGACATCCGTTGCTTCATACCATACAGGAGTGGGTTTTGTGACTGCAGGAGTTGGTGCTTGGAACCACATCTTGCACTCTTTGCGTTGATTACCACTGCACACAAGCTAGCTGAAGTCCGGTTTTTTCTTGGAGTTTTAATACAGCTGCTCACATCGAAAGTGGAACAGTTTGTCTTCTTTATTCTGGACACAAGAAAATTTTATGCATTGCTTGATATCTGTTGTGACAGTTCTTCCACTCCAGACCTTTCTAGAAGGGAGAGATCCAGACTGCATTGGACCCACTTTGCTGGTACAGTTGATCAATTAACATGATGACTGGTACAGTTTTCTCTCTTTTCCGGATACTAAGCTTCACGTACAGCTTTTGTAGCTGCAAAGTTTTGTTGAAGTGAAATATGATGTTGACTAAGACATTTGTGTCACAAGACAGATTGAACTCAGTGTTTCACAACACCATCATTAATATGAAACATGATTATGTTGTACGCTTCTTCTTGGTTGCTTTAGAACTCGCGATCTGTGTTTCTCTGCTAGCTAACAGTTTCCCACAATCACCCCCATATATTCATCCATAGAATATTCCGCAGCATCCACTGGAAGACATAATCCTGCAACCAAAATTTATCGATATCCAAATATACCAATTCGTAGATATCATAACAATCTAATCCCACACTAGCATGGTGTACTCTCCTTCACTAGCATTGTCAATTTACCTAATCGTTTCTTGAGCATCACGAAAACAGTCTTGCGGTTGGTAGGGATTGAATCATGTAGTTGCTTCTCTTTATCCTGAAATCTGGTCTCAAAAAACTCTTGATAACTCTTCTCACCAATTTCCAGGCATTCAAATAATCTGTCAACAAAATCCTGCAGTATGTCAGCTCCAATAGAGATGTTTTGGAGTCTGATTCCAAAACGGATTGTTAATGGATCTATGCAATCAAGAAGAGTCTTTGCACTTGGTGTAGTTTCAATTCACTATAATCTCCCAAGTTACACAATTCCATCAACTGTGCTGCCACATGAAGAGCTTTCTCATGCTTTAGGAGATTCCATAAGGATACTGCTTCTTTCTGTCTAGTCATCCCAGGGTTTATTGCAACATTTTTCGAGTTCCTACTGCACTGTCTTGTCGGAGAATGTGGTACATCTGTAAAGCATGTGTACCATATCTGGGAACTTTCTTTGTATGTCCAGGCTATCTTCAAGGATAAGCGTACCCTTTAGGCCGGGATCCCAGAGGGGTTTAATTAATCAAAATGTTTGGTGCAATAGGTTTGATACTTCTATCAAGAAATATGATAAATGGGATGATCAAATAAGTTCCTTAGTTGCAGAAATTGTACGTTATTTTTTTATGAGCATTTTAGTGTTTGTCCGTATTAATGAATAGGAGAAATTTCTACGGTTTTCACCCAATTTTCATGAAAATGCACATTTTATAGAAAACAGTGATGTTATTTACACTTTTGAATAAATTGATGCATATTATTTTGTTCATCTAAATGTTTTCTACATATTACAAATAAAATTACATTGAAATGTCATGCTAATCATTTTCCAGAAACCTATTACTATTAGTACTAAAGCCTAATTTAGGGATATTTTAGCTTTCAGAACTGGATACTGTTATGGATACAAATATAGTGTGGTTTTCAATATTGTTTCTGTTGCTATACTGTCGATCTATTCACAGATATCTCTTGCCTTAGTGAATGACAATCGTTCTGCGAGAAGTAATTTCTTTTAAAGCTAAAGGTTATAAATACCAACCACGATTTGATCATGTATGTAGTTGAATATCTATCTTATCTTTGATATTATCACACTTTGCCGACTGTCGTTTTAGTTCAAAGATAAATTCTCGACTTGATTGAAACCCTCTTCGAAAAAGGCATTGTAATATAATTCGTAAGGTAGATTAAAAGTGAAGTGAAATGACATTGACTACAATTAACTCTTAAATCTTCGTAGTTACATTATGTTGGTATCTTAGGTGTGAGTATGCACCTTCCCTAGTTTGGTCAGAAAGTAAGGAACTTGTTTATTTGATTCAATCCCATCTCGCGTCTCCAACCATAATTCGAAACGTTTCGAACTGGCCTCACGTGAATTAGCCTCAATTTGTAGTGGTTCCGATGACACAAAGCGTTCCAGAGTGTTACAATTAAGGTATTCTTAATACAAACTTTAGAAACAGGAAGAAAGAGGCTTTGTATTTTAAGCAGGAGTTTTGTGTATTTTGGTATAATCAGAATCATTACAGAATTTGTTCTGAACTTTATCCTGTGCTGTAACCACTGAAAAATAAAATCACCCAGGCCAGGATGTAATGTTTTCATTAAAAGACAATATTCAATTTTTCAGAACACTTTATATTGAGTCTGGCCTCTAGCAACGTTTTTATTTTTCAGTGTTATTTATATCACTGATCTTAGATAGGACCAATTGTTCATTGCAAAAGTAAACTTTTGACGTTTGTAAGACATTTTTGGTTGTAGTAATCAATTTGTATGTGGCCATCAATACAAATGTTTTTTGAGTAGAAATTTGAAATATTAATTTAAAGTATTGATGTATTAATGTTCTATTCATTTGTAGTAATTCATTGACAATCTATTCAATAGAAAACGTTGAAACTGAGAAATTTCCTTAGATTTCGTATTCATAATAAATTAAATTTAACATAATTCAGACTAAACAGTAAAACTAAACTAGTTAAATAAATACTAACCTTTCCATTAATAATAATTTTAGTGATTTGATGCGAAATAATTATTTATTTCAGAAGGATGAATTTGATAAAATCGGCAGTAACAGTGGCAATAATTGCAGTTGGTCTCTACTTCACTCGCAAATTCTTCGCTGGATGTATTTGTTCAAGTGAAAACAGACTAGATGGTAAAACGGTTGTGATAACAGGAGCTAACAC
>JAUZNC010057377.1:0-12878 GCA_034780395.1 Vannuccia rotundouncinata | reverse complement strand
CAGTTCAAAATTTCAGTATTTTTTGAGTATTCAACCATTGTATAATATTAATATTAAAAATACTAAAGTAACTATATCATTCAGAGTACATCTGTACTTCACATATTTCGTATTTTTATTGAAGTTTAAGTATCTATACCCACAAAATAAAATATGTTTGTTCACTTTCCTTTGGGCAATTTTTATTCCTTGGGCCCTCCATAATTTTTATTCATTGGGCCATCTTTGGGCCTTCCGCTATAATAATTAAATATTATTCTCACCCCTGCTTTAAGGACTCCTTAAATCTCAAGGAATGACTATGAATATGAACCTAAGGGTGATATTCTGAATTGAATCTTAAGACTAGATTTTATGTGTTTTTCATATTATAATCTTGTCTTAAGATTCATTCAGAATACCAGTAAATAATTATTGTAATTGGCAAAGTATTGTAAGATCATATCAGAAATAGATTAGTAAATCAATAATTTTTAAAATTTAACAAAAAATCTTTTGAGTCTTTATTATAGAACATAAGTAATAGTTAAAAAAGAAGAAAGGTATCTATATTAATTTTAAAAGACACTTGTTTAGATATACACTATTTTTTGATGGTTAGACTACAAAAAATTTGAGTAAAAATTGAATGACAGCACTCAATATTTTTACATGATGCAATTAGTAGGTTGCCAAAACATTTCTAATATGCATTCCTTATTAGTTCAATGTAAAAAATTATATATGAAGTCAAGATTATTGTACTGTGTAAAAAAAATTTGGTTAAGAAGAATTAAAGATGATGGTGGCACAAAAATAAGACACATTAACTTTTTTTATCAAGTTACTCATTTCTGCTAATTCAAGTGAATGTAAATTAAGTAAACAACTAATTAATAAAAATGTTTACTATAATTTAGTCATGAATGGGATTTATAATTATAAATTTATAATTAATAACATCTCATACATTTCTGCAGTTGTTGTGTGCAGGTAATTAATGTGCAAAATTCAGACATTTATGTATGTATGTGATATATAATATCCATTAATCACAAAACTATGAATAATACAGAAAGTCACAAATATTTATCAAGAGAGAGATAATGTCAGCTCATGCAGCATAACTCTAATATATTTTATAATAATGTGGAAAAACATGAGTACAAAATAAAAGCAAAGTGCAACACAGTAAAAGTTAGCCATTTATAATGGATTGACCATTTATTACTCACACCTATTACACATTTATTACCATACCTATTGCTCATTTTGTCAATAGGTATCAAAATAATTATTGACATACCAGGTGTGGATACATGATTTTGAATTACTTGGTCAAGGGGGTAAACCTCCCAGCAGGTAGGGAGCTAACCCCTCCATTTTTTGATGTATTTCAATGCATTCAAAGCAATTTTATAACATAAAATTAAAGATATAGGCTTCTAATTATCAAATAAAATACATAGGTAAGAAAAATACGAATATTAAAGAACTGATTACTTTTTAGAATAGGTAATGCTATAGGTAGATAGTCATTTGTATACTTGCAATGTTGTTTTGTAGAGTTTGTATTCTAGAGTTTATAGAGAAAGTGATTGATTTTATTTATGTCAAGCATTTAAAAAACTGAGGGGAGGGGGGAGAGGTTGCGAGCACTCTGACCCCTTCTGGATTTGCTACTGCATACTATAACAAATAAAATGAAATGTAATGATAAAAATAAAAATGTAGATAATAAGGGAATTCTTATTTACAGCAGAACATTTATAAATCATATCAAATTTTATTTTATAAAGTAACCATTTTCAAAATGCAAAAATTAATCATTAGATAGTTTTCTCTAAAATGTACCTTCATAGTTTTTAAAGTTAAAGTTCATACAGATCTTGGAAAACTGGAAAAGTCTTTGAATTGCAAAGATCCATTCCAGCATATGGCAAAGTTGTGGAATTTAAAAATTTATGTAAATGGTCTTGTAAAAATATTGAAATATATAATGTTCCTTATTTCGGTTTATTGGTCCATAACTCAGTATATAAAAGAATTTTCATATTTTCGTTATTTTTACTTAATTTTTTAGTAACTTAATCATATAGAAGCCCTTTTTTAGTACATTTTATATTTTTGCTTAAGAGTATTATTTAAATATACAACCTACATCATAATGCAACAATGTTTTGCTTTTAAATAGAATAGACTTTATAGACTATGGAATAGACTTTAAATTGATTTAAAAAAATGTATATAAATCTGGGTAAATTAATTTATATGTGGAGAATTTCAATAAATAAAAAAATATTTTATTCATCAAGAATCACTCTTGATAGATATTTTATAAATGTGAATATATTTTTATAAATTAAATTCATCGAATTTGAAATGGCTTTTTTATTATTATATAATACATTCTTTATTATTATGAAATTAATGTTTTTAAATTAGCTAATTTTTATATTTCAAAAATAAATTTGTTAATACAATTATTTCTGTTACAAAATTGTTACAAGTTATATATTTACGAATTTATCTCAACACAAAAAATCTATATTAAATATGAAATATTATAAGTGGTAAAATATTTATAGGGAATGATTCGATAAATAAAAAAAACAAGTATAGGTATTCAATGAGAATCATTTTGGATGCATATTTTTATGATAGTCGATTTAAAAAAATTTATCAATATTCTTAATAAATAGCAAAATCCAGTTAAAAATGATTTTACCTCAGATACTGCAAGTCTGGGGTAAATAAATTATTAGTATGAGTTGATTTAAAAATAATGTACAACCCAACATAGTTAATAAATGTAAATTACATACTTCCATAATTTTTAAAGGTCTACAAAGACTATGTAATTTAATAACAGTGAAATGAAAGTATGTATTTATGTTTAGACTAGTACATGACTGGTCTTGCTAACCACTTTTTAAAATTTAAATAGCATTTCAAATTAATGATGGTTATAAAATTATTATCTTTACAAGATTTTTATAAAAGTATGGACAAAATTAGAATAAAATATTTAATTTTTTAACATAATTTTACATTTAAATATCAGTTTTTTATAGTATATTATTTAGCTTATAATTTTTATACATGAATCATTTACATCTATTTCCATTCATTTACATCAGATATCATTATATTTATAATATAATATATATATATTATATTTCTTATTTAATACAGGTACTATATATATATGTATATGACATAAATCGATTTTTCAATAGTTAATAGTAAATTTTAACAACTGAAAACTTATATCAAAATTACTTATTTTAAATTAGGGATAAAAGTAGACAAATTATTAATTTTTAATCCTATCTAACTGTAATAAAAATAACAGGATAGACGTGGCCTCCCTAAAACTTTTTAAAGCTTAATTTCAAGCTATTACTTTTAAATAATAATATATTTTGATTGGATATTGTATATTTAGAAACAATATTACAAAAAGACTAAAAGTTAATGGTATTGGTTATTAATTATTGACAATTTATTGTAATATAGGGTCTTGCAATCATTAAATATTTATCTATTATTCCTCAAATATTGGCCAAAGAATCTAAAGAAGCATGTCACGCAGCAAGAAGAAGGATGACAACCATCGCCAGTCTGATCTTGGAATCTTCAACCCAGCGGGTGGCCTGGAAGCCATGGATCAAATGATGTACGGCAATGTGGACCAGGACAACGATCTGGAGGCTGAGTTAGCGGCACTCATGGGAGGTGGAGGAACACCCTCGCCTAAAAGTCCGGCTAGAAATCAAGCAGTTGCACCAAAGGATATTTCTCGAATGGCAGCTGCTGCTGCTGCGGTAAATATGCACAAACATTAAAATGATTTGTAAAGATTTTAGCTATTGACTTTTTCCTCATGTCTCGGTCTTCAGGACATCGATGAAGATGACGGGGAAGTTGATGAGAACGATCCTGACCTGTTGGCCGAGCTTGCCGAGTGTATGGGAGATGACGATGACGCTGTAGGCGATTCCCCTGTCCACTCGCCCGTGAAGACCCAGTCCCAGAACTCCGCGTCCATAATCCAGTTGCTCTCGGCTCGCATTCAGAACTACCAGGCGGCCATAGAGGCAGCCAAAGCCGGTGGAGAGTCGAGCAAGGTGCGTCGCTTCGAGCGAAGTCTGGGCACCCTTCGTGACATGGTGAAGAAAGCGGAGAAAGGAGGATCCGTTCCCGAGGATGACATTCCACCCGAGGTAGTGGTCAAGTCAACTCCCCGGCCTAGCGGACAAGCGATGATGATGAACATGGTGAATCCTGTTGCCCCACCCGCAGTTGCACCACCCAGACCACCAGTGCAACAGACAGCGCCAGTGCAACAGCGCACAGCAGTTCCGGCACCGCAGTTAACCTCTGGTGGAGTGAATATGAACACTCTGAGAGCACTCACAGTTAGACAGACGGAATACAAGTCGGCCGCACTCAAGGCGAAAACCCTGGGCAACATAGAACAGGCGAAGGAGTTTCTTATGGTGGCCAAACAGTTTGACGGGGCAATTGAGGCGGTCAAGACTGGAGAGAACTTTGATTTGGAAGATATGCCACCCACACCTGAGGCTACTGCCGCGCCTGCACCTCCACCTGAACCTGCACCAGCACCCAAACCTCCTGCTGGTGGAAGCCTTTTGTCGGCTCTCAGCGACCGGTTAGCCACCTTTCAATCAATGCAGAAGAAGGCCCAAGACGAGGCTAACTCCAGCAAGGAGCGCCGCTACAAACGCATAGTCGACCAGTATGCCGAGGCTGTCAAAACCTGCCGCGCAAACAAGCTTTACGATTACCGATCTCTGCCTGATCTTCCAGGTGGGGATCCTCTTCCTCTACAGGCTGCACCCCGCCCTCCTGCTCCACAGGCAGCTCCACAGGTCCCAAGTACCGGCGGACCACCGCCAAAACTGGCTCGTTCTCTCTCTAGAAACGGCAATCAGCAGATGGTCTTCCTCGTCGATCGACAGACCAAGTTCAAGGCGGCCGCGTTGACAGCGAGAAACCGAGGGCAGATGGACCTGGCCAAACAGCTGCTTCGTCAGGCCAAAAGTTTCGATCAGGTGATTTCCGCGGCGGAGTCTGGTCTCCCAGTGGATCTCAGTAAGATGCCGGCTCTCCCAGGAGAGAAGAATATTGATTTTGAATTTCTTGAAGCGGAAGAATGCGATCTTCCAGACGATCTGCAAAATGAGGATCGTGACACACTGTATTCCAGGCTGCAACGAAATCTCCTCAGTCAGATCAAAACCGCGCAAGATAACTCCACCCGCTTTTTGAAAATCGGCGATGTTGTGACTGCCGACAAGTTTCAAAAGTTGGCAAAAACCTGCAAGTTGGATCTGTTGTCACTGGAAAATGCTAACAAGCACAACGACCCAGTTCCTCGATTTCATTATGAATGGAAGACTTTTTCTGTGATGGATGCTAATCCCGACCTGGCGGAAAATGATTTTGAGTTCACGGTGAAACAGGGCATAGACTTGGCAGTACCGTCAGGTTTCCGTCAAGACCAGCTCGATACATATGTGAAGATAGAGTTTCCACTTCCCAGTGACTCGCCCCAAACTCATCAAACGGACACGGTCAAGTCGACCAATAGTCCAGAATATAATTCCGTGGCTAAATTCCAAGCTTCGCGTAAATCTCGTGCTCTCTTGCGACTAATTCAATCCAAGGGAATTAAACTTGAAATTTTCTACCGTCGTGGTATCTTGAAAAAGGACGGAGTTCTCGGCAGCGTTGTGGCTAAATTACCCAGCCTGGAAAAAAGCTGCACTGTCCACGAATGCTTCGATGTAATGGAAGGTCGGAAGGCTATTGGGGGAAAGTTGGAGGTGCAGGTCAGAATTCGAGAACCGATTGCCGGAAAGATGGTCGAGGATATTCGAGAAAAGTGGCTTGTCATTGATGACTACGATAGGCCAAAGCGTACCATACAGACTGCTCCGGCAAATCATGCCAGTTCGCCTTCTATTGAATCAATCGAAGTCTTGCAATATGAACGAAATCTTATTCAACAGAAAATGTCTCAATTACAGGCGCGGCTCACGCAATCAACGAAGCAGACGTTGACCTCTAAAATCCTGGATTTGGATAAGAAGATTCGAGCTCTTCAACCTTTAACAAATGGCAAACCAGAAGATGTCAAACGATACATTGTAGCCATTAGTCCATTGATACAACGTTATACACAAGAGGCGCAGTCATTCTTGCAGCAGGGAAATCGTGAAAGAGCTCAGGTTCAAATGACTAAGAAGAAACTTGTGGAGAAAGAGGTTGCCCAGCTCAAAGTTAAAATTGGATTAAGATAACAGAATAGGTCCATCTTTTAATTGTTTTGCTTTCTTTAAATATCAAATTCAGAAGTAACGCATCTATGCGTCACATTTCCTTGTAATATAATTGTTTTTGTTACGCCAAATGTATTTTTTTTTCAAAAATGCTTTACATTCTAATAATACTATATTGCACACCAAGATCTGTGACAAACAGCTTTGCAATGACCTCCAAATTATATGCACTTAATATTAATTAACTATTGTTTTACATGTTGCTTTTCGCATAAACTACAAACAAACTTTGCTGCTTTTAGTGTATACATATACTATCTAATTATTAATTTATTTAACGCAAAGGTATTTCTCTATTGTTTTTGATTATTCATACTGTAAGTTTATTATATAATATTATGTTCTATATACTGTGAACCTGTACATAGACACATTTGTCACCTATTGTGATAATTATTGACTAATGAGGCTATTTAACCATTTGATTATTATACAATCAGAGAACTTTAGAATATAAAACTTGCATCACAAATTTGCTTTCTTTCTATATTACAGTAAATATGTATAAACTGTTTGTTATTTCGTTTGGTTTGAAATATTTTTTTTTAATCTAGTTAATCTGTGTATAAACATTTAATATACAGTTATTATTAAAATAATTTGTTTTTTCTGCACTTCTCATAACTGCTCGATATTTAATTGGATGCGTCGATAAGTAATTAATTTGGTTAATTTAAATTAATTTACTCGAAAAGTATGATTAAAGGTTTCGGGATTTCCCCACACATTTTAAATTTCTAGTCGAAATTATTTATATTGTTGCCTTTATTGCTTATTTTAATGATAATTCTACCCGATAATTCTATTTCCACTCAATAACTTCCTTTGAAAGTACAAATGTTTAATATCATTGAATTCTTGATAACAATTACCGTATTATATGTTAGTTTCTTTTTAGCAATGAAACGTCGACATCCCGCAAAAGCTGGATCGTCTTCAAAAGAAAAAGTTTTAAAGCTGGGCCCTACTGAATTTGGTAATATGAATATTGAGAATTAGTTTAATTGCTAATTTGTATATTTCTTTGTTAAAGATATCTTGAAATAATAGATATTAATTAATTTAGCTAGAATAAATTAATTATGACCCCCTTTCATTGCTTATCGAATAATATACTATTTTAATTATCTCATTAAAGTTTTTCAGTTATAATAGAATTCATTTATTTCAGCCACATGCAGAGAAGCTCTGGATTATTTGCACAAATCTTTCCCGGCAAATATGTTCAAAGAGTTGATTCGTCCGGTTCTACTGAAAAGCCAATTCTACAGTCTCTGTCCAAATAGAACTCGGGTTGACCATGAACTAGTGAGTTTCTTAAATCAGCCACGCTTTCTGTCAGATGAATATTTAATGTTAGATTGTTTAAATTTTCGACTATTTTACAGTCTCAGGTTGTTGCTGTATTTAAAAATATATAAACTAAAAAATTGAATCGATTATTGTATTGCTTATTTTTATCAAGTTTTACTATAAAAATTAATTTCAAAATGACAGGAAGGGACTCAAAACAAATGATGTATAGAAAATAAAATAGAAAAAATGGTGCAAATATTACAATAATCAATTTTTAACATTAGTAAATATTGAATCAGCTCGTTATTCATGATAAAGAAAAGTTTTCCAGTAGTGTCATATACATTAATTGCCAACAAATTCTTATTATGGAGATTTTTATATTTGGATTTAAAGAATTGTCATAATTGATCTGAAGTATTGGTTTTCTAGTCAGCGCTTCGAAGCACTGGTGTTGTGCGAGCACTGAAACTTGGAGGTGATGTTGATGACACAGTTGGTTTTATGCTGTCTGAGGACTACACGGAGATGGTCCAGGAGTATTCTGCCGATAAAAACCTTCCAGATGGCTTAATTGGTGAGCCGATAAAACTACGCATTACTATTAATTGCTCAATAATTTCTTTTTTTTGAGATACATGTTCACTGATTACATAATTTACTACTTGTATAGTAGTAGTTAACATCATTATTGAATTTAGTATAGATTAAACTGTGAAATGTAAATCAAATGTTTAAACTATCTGTTTCTTATTTCAGACAGATTTCTACAGTTTACACTAAAAGATTGTACCAGTCTTAGTGTTCAAAAGAATCAAATCTCCAAAAGGTTTAAAGATAGCGAAATTAGGTAGGAGTTAAAGTTATTTACGAAAGATTTTAAATCAAATTTCTTTTTAATAAAAGCGGAAATTTGTAATTGACTGTTATCAGATGTTATTAGTTCTCGGGATGTAAAAATAACTAAATTGGCGAAAGGACAAACGATTTCAACCCTTTGTGTACCTATACAAGAAAAGTCAGTTTACTGAACGTAATTTCAAATCGAAATAAGGAATCAAAACTTCAAGTGTCATACAAAAGACACATTTCAATGTGCATTATAATAATATGGGCTATGGCTTATTTATTTATTTAAATAAATATTTATTTTGCTTTATCTTTTTATTCGTTGTTGAGTGCCTACCTATTTTTAATATGGAAATATTTCAGATATCTATACAGTTAAGTTCTAGATCATAACAATTATAGTGCTTTTACAGTTTTTCACAAATATTTATCCACTTAAATCTACACATTATAAAACATCGTAAACGTCAGTATTCTATACAAATTGGTACCATTTCTATTGTAAAAAAAATTATAATTAATTATTTGGACTCCAATACGAAATTTAATAACACACACTCTTTTCTCTACACGATTTAAGGTTGCTTGTGCACACAGGCTGTTTCACAATTCGGGAAAGTGGGTCTTGGTGGGTGAGTACTCCTATAGCGGGTGTCTTTGTCAGATCTTATATCCGCGGTAATCGGGCTCTCCTTTCCATGCTAAAGAGGACAAAATTTCATGAGATGCTACTCTCGGTAAGTAAATTGTTGTGCCATCATCCTTTGTGTAACCGTCAAATTAAAACCGTTTTAGAAGTTACAGCTGACATTTTGCTTAAAACAGTCAAACATCGCATATTTAGAGCAGATCGTTAAAAGCCTAGTTTGCAAATTCTTCACTGAATTAACTTTTATTTAAATTGTTCAACTAAATTTGAACATACTAGAAAATTACTTTGTTTTATCGCTACGGCTTAATTTATAAAAATTATTGAGAAAATTTTTCAGAATACAACATAAAACTAATTTCAAAGTCAAGCAAACTATATCAGGATTTTTTTCAATGTTTCGGACAATTTATTATACTATACACAAATAAATGAAAAACATCTTAACCCTATCCACACCGGGTTTTGACCAGATACAATTGTAATGAAGAAACTTTTTATTTTGAAATTTTAAAAGGAAAAATAATAATTTGTAAATTTGAACTGCCTCAACAATTTTTTTGTTTTTTTGGATTTTTGCAATATTTACAACATTATTAAACAGAAAACATCATATTCAGATGGGGGGCCCAATCGGAAAGTGAAAACGCAAAAAAGCCCGGTAACGACAGCGTCAAGACATTAAATACTAATTGTTTGCGTATTTGTTTTATTTCATTGCAGGACTTGGTTAATCGAAAACTTGGGAAAGGTGCATATTTAGACATGGAATATCACGTCCATGATATAGTCGGATGTGCTACTGCGAAAAGGTATACTATCCGGGTTTTTTCATCATATTTTTTCATCATCCATGACTACATATATTTCGTATATATAATACACGCAAATTTCAGATCATACCATAGATATTGTCTATGCTTTTTAAAAAGATTTCTATACGTTATGGAAGATAAAATATACTATTTCCGTCTTGTTAAGTCAATTCTTACCCTCAAATAGTATATGTTATCCTATATATAATATATTACGAATCTTGTCCGCTAATATCCAATTAAATTTAGAAAAATGTGTAACTCTTTAAATCTGATTGTTATTAATTAAATAGAGATTTGATATATTTCCTATTTTTCAGAATAATGACAACATCTGGTCCCTTGATTCGGCTTGTATCTTGACACTTTTATATAAAAATATAATTCATTCAAAGATGTTTTTGTATAAAACTGTAAATATTGTTGTATTAATGGTATTGTTATGTTTATTAAGCATTTATTTATTAGTATTTATTTATATAAATAGGTATAATTATATTGAATTAAGTGAATAATATGTTATGCATGACATTGTTGAAAATAGTAATTAAACCAATAATAATTTTAAATCAATCGAGTAAACCATTTCTGTGGATATATTGTTGACAACATTGACATACTATTTGTGTTAATTTGTATCTTATTAATTTAATGTATACTACATTCGTTGGTCATATTGTAAATAAGATTTGTACAAGAAAGTCTTATAAAATGTATATATTTCTTATGATAAATGGTTTATTTATTTATTGTGTAATAATTTTATTATAATATAATAGAACAGCGTATAGTATATGCTGTCAGTTACTCATTTACACAAACAACTGATTCTATCAAAAATGAATAAAACGAAAACTGCGAAATTAAATTATATCGTTTTTAAAAACTTAAGTGAAAAGTTATTTATGTAGTTATAGGCATTAAAAACTCTTTAATTTACCAAGGATATTTAATATTTTCGAAAATGTAGTACAAAAGGATTCCGATATATCCGAACTGTATTATATTATGTATTCTAGTAAAAAGTAAAAAATGATATGCTGACCCTTATAAAAGGATGTGCGGCACTGTTTGATTTGATCAGGAACAATCTGTCCAAAACTGTTGTTTTTTTATTCCATGTCTATTATAAATTTCTTCAATATAGTATTTTGTATAAAAATTATTGCTAAAAAATGTTCCTGATGTTCGGCTCGACTTAAGGCTCGCTCGCTAATATCCTAACTCATCGACATCATATAGACAATAAAATTGACTATACTAATAGGCTACTAATAGACTACACATGATTTATTTTTGGGGCATATAAATCATAATATTATCAACTACATAACATAACACATTTTTACAAAATATACTTTTATTTCGTACATAATAGTTATTATTATAGTTAACATTTTAAAATTAAATTTTTTTCCTTTTGTTTTAAAAAAATATTTTTTACCTAAATTAATTATTTTAAAGGCCGTTTCCGGCATTCTAGGACTTAAAATATCAAAAAATCTCACTGCAGTGGCGATGGATATGGATCAGGGTGGTGGATAATGGAGTGGGGAAGATTTCCCGGATTTTAACTTTCCTTGGTTGGCAGCCCTGGTAGTGTAATATCCATGCAAAATATTCAATCTGTGTAACTATATTTTACAGAATAAATCTCAAATTATTTGATATGAGGTGCATATGATAAAAAATGTTCGGTTGATTAAATCGTTATATAGTAGAATGCTTTGGTTCATACATACATTCAATAAAATGCAGTATATAAACCTCCGTAGTCTACTATAATATGTGTATTTTATAAATTGTCCATATTAATATATATTTAATTTTTATATGATCATCACAAGAACGCTGATAATAAAAATATTTCTAGCTATACTATATGTAGTAATAACGAATGTCAATGAGTGTATAATAGATTTTATATAACCGTTTGTAAGAAGGCAGGATTATATGCCATATAAATGTAGTCTATATAAAACTGCGACATTTAATTTTGACGACCACTTTTTCAGATTATACATATAGATCATGCATAGATTGTATCCGCTGATCGATGTATGTTTATTAAATGTTTGTTATAAAAACAGGATATAATGAACTTTTTACGTATCCACTTTAATTTCACTTTAATGACTATTTGCACTGTTTTCTCCAGAAGTGGTCCTTCCATGCGCGATGAGAGCAGTATTAATGGGCAAATTTTCTACAAAATCAATGTACATAAGTATGTGATCGCAGTAGCATTGGGACCAAATGAGGTTTTGCACACAAATTATCATTCTTTCTTGTTTTCGATGGCATTTTTCTAAATCTTGCAGGAATTTAATGTATTTTTCAGAGCTAATAGATTCATTTCTTTTCAAAATTTGGTAGAATTGCTTACCGTCATCTTGAACTCCTGCGCAAACAGTTCAAGGTTTAAAAACCTTTTTCATCTATAACTGTTACTAATTGGATTTATATCAGACGAGATTGTATCAAGTGAATTAATGTTATACTTGTCTACCAATATTCGCATTGCAAGGTACGTGTCTTCCGTTATATTTTCTACGTTTTATAGGCCAAGCTGCATTGATATAATACATACTTTAGTATATGATTCATTCATAGCATTCATTTCTTCCCAGGTTTCATTCACGAAATTTATTCTAAAATTACTGTCATGAACACTATTATGCAGTAGAAATGCAATTCGATATACATCAACTCAATTAAACCATAAACATTACCTCCATGTAGTTATACTGTTTTACCAGAAGCGCCCGCATTATTAAACTAATTAAATCAATATAGCGACGGTCAGAGCAAGAATTAAAAACTTAAACTATTGCTTTATAACACAATTAATGCTATCATACACCGATTATTGGGTTATTATTGGAATATGGTTTCATAATCGGCAAATAATGGCACTATATG
>JAUZNC010057376.1:0-12879 GCA_034780395.1 Vannuccia rotundouncinata | reverse complement strand
CTCCATACATCGAAGAACATCCCGCTTATTGTTTATCGTCAGTTTGGCCTTCATTACTCGGCCCTCAATTTGGACGAGCATGCGAAAGGTCTTAGGAAGAGTCATTTCCGCATTATAACTTTAAACGGGCATTCTGAGCTCAATCAGTGGGAAACGGAACAGAATGATATATCTCCCAGCTAGTTGATAATCAAGAATTTCAAAAGAATCTTGTGGAAATATTCTTGAAGTTTTATGTAATCTATTTGTGAAATGTGGAAAACCTTTTTATCGCAGTATGGTACAATATCTTTTCCCTGCAGTCATTAATATTCCTCCTGAAATATCAAATTATATATAATCCCTGAATATATGCGATTATTACAAGCTCAAACTGTCAAAGTCGTAAATTAACAGGAGCTTCTTTCTATTCTTTCATAAAAATACCATTACCATAAAAATACTTTAAAAGTGTTGCAGATATTAATTTTAACAAAATAGTTTTAAAGACTTTTGGTCCTCCAGATGATGGCGTATACAGAATGTCCTATAAGTTACAACGACTTTTGTAAAAAGAAATAATTTAAGAAAAAGGTATTTCCAAATTTTATTTACATATCAAAACAATTGAAGCCTGTAGTATGAGAACCGACTAACTCTATTTTTTACATATTTCAGAAATCAATCTTAATGATTTTTATTTATTCCACATTTTGTTTATATGTTTTGCCCTTTTTACTATATCATTCTGTGACAAAAACAAATTGAATTCTTGTGATACATCTTACAGCTAATAACCTCAAATGCAAGTGTCCAAAAAATATCGATTTTACTAACCGAGCCGGTTCTCATTCAAAAAAAATTACACTATATAATTGTACATCATTACTGAGAATCAACTAAATTATCTAAGTCTTTCTTTTAATAAAAATAACAAAAATTTAATCTATGTTTTATAAATTATGTATTATAATAATAAAATGTAGTATATATGTGGTTACAACAAGTCAACTCAAAAGTTGACAACTCAAGTCAATAACTCATAAGATATAATAAGTGGTTATCAATATAGTCATTAATTCTCATCCTCAATTTGGACACCAGTTGCTGACGTTAATGTCATATAGAAGAGTTAGTATCAGGGACATACTTAACTATAGGGACATGAAACTCCGATTTCATGGTAATTTGACTACAGGTCGGAATCTAATTTTTTTTAAACGAATTTTAGGCTATTTTTTAATCGCGGTTTGATTTTTCATAATCTTATAATACTAATTTGAAGGAAAATATTGATATATTGGTAACTTTTCAAACGATAATCAAATAATGTAAAGTCTTATTCGCTATACATATTATGTAGAAATATATGTTTGTGATAAAAAAACATAATGAAAATTAATTCTATATTACATAAGACAAACTAATACATGTCATTTGAAATTCATAATATAATATTGATCCTCATAGTATTATGATGCATATAATATAAATAATTAGTAACAGTTAATAATTGTAATTACATATATACAAAAAGTGGTGTGTTAATTGATACAAGAATTAAATAAATGTGAATAATAAAAATTTGAATGAATGTGTTTAGACAAATACAATTAAGTTTTCTCAAATATTTATGTACACTGGAAAACAAACTAATATATTCAAGAAATGTAAACAAATTATGGATTGTAGTTTTTTAAATTTACGCTCTTCAAGAACCAACTGCGGAAGTTCATTTATTGTCTCGATCTTTGTAATTCCTTTAAAAAGCGACTTTGGTTTTTAGAAAAACTGGCATGTGAACATCATCTTTCGGTTTAATAGGTAAAGATAAATACATATAATGGAACAATTTACCAATTTATGAACAACAAATAAATCGGTCAACGTTGGACGTCAAAATTCCAAAAAGGCAAAGACACAATCTTGAAAACTGAAACAAATCTTCTTTCGGATAACAGAGCTTACCTCGTGAAATCATTTGTGGAAATTCTAAGCTTAAATTCCCAATAAAAGAAGCCGGTTTTCACTCAAATAAGTGGTCGAAATAAGTGTGTTATCCGGTTTTCATGCAAAATAATCCGTGAATAGAAAGCAACTGAGCCGCTTTTAATTCACCAAAATAATTACCACAAAACATTAGCTGAGAAAATGCATACAACTCAAATTTGCCCAAATGTGAGTTAGCCGGTTCTCATTCTACAGGCTTCAATTATTATAATCAATGAACATGTACATGAAAGAGCGTAGTAGCTCATAGTATTTTCGGTTGCACGAAAAAAAATTATATGGATCAACTTGCAGGCCTCCCAGTTCAACACACAATCGAATTCATCGAAACGTTCTTTCACTGATTTTTCGAAGTGTTTCCACAAGGAAATCGCGCAAACTCATCTTGAATAACGACTTTCAGGTCTTCTTTGTTTTTGGGCTTTCCTTGCTACAATTCTGGGCTTTATGAGATCCTATAAGGCGTTATCGCAGGACGTGAGGTCAAGGCTATGGGCTGGTAAAGGAGTCGGTCCAAATTTGCCAACCCAATGATCCTGAAAGTGTTCGTTAAGAAATTACGAGTTGCTATGGCGGTATGTGCCAAAGCACCATCTTGTTGTAAATATGCGGATAATAAGATCTGTCTTGCCTGAAGGGTTAGAATAAATTCATTGTTTAACATCTGAATATAACTAGCTGCTGTAACACCATCTTCCAAGAAAAAGGGTCCAATAAGATATTCAGCAGACCTGGCGGCCCATGGACCATAACTGTTGGTGGGTGTTGTTTAATTTGTTCCCAGAAGTAAGGGTTTTGTTTTGACCACATTGAAACACGAACTTGGCCTTTGCCTTAATCTGCATAAACGGTATATTTATCTATGTAAATAACAGTCTTCGTTTTCTTTGAGGTTTGTCGTAGTTTTGTAGGATAGCCCTGCATCAGTTTACTCGATTTAAGTGATCAGCTTGACTAAGAAATTGAACCTTTGCTGGCTTCCAATTTTTATATCCCAAGTCTTTCGTCAACACTTTGTGTAATGTTGATATGATAATACTGTAATTTAGAAAGAATAACTCAGTTGTACATATGACTTCAAAACATGTGAATTTTGTGAATTCTTTGCATACATATATATTTCTAAAAATCTGACATTCAATTGAAGGAGCAAAACACACCTATGCAAAAACCTTGGGTGGCCATGTCCCATTTGGAGTTTTTTAAATACGTTTGTAAATAACCGCAATTATTAATTTATACATAATTGAAGCGTTAAGCAAAAAAAGTCATAATATTAAATAAGTTTAATATTTTTATATCGTGTACAAAGGTAATGCTTTTACATTCAACTAAAAAAGGGAATTTTTTTAGATTTAAATAAAAATTGGTATACAAAAAAAATATATATTTATCAGATTGAAAACTTATTTAAATAAAAATTTGCACACAATTCTAATAGTACAGAGTTTAACAATAACAAAAAATTTATGTTCTTTTTATTTAGAAATAAAATTAAAATAAATTGTTTTAATCTGTTTAAACTTCCATTACAAACGGTTTCGTAACGAGTTAATAGATTGTTAGGTATTAATATTTATTTATTTTTTCTAGTTAAAGTCTATTTTGTAATTTATATCATACAAAATTTATAATTCAAAGTATATTGAGATATCTATTTTTTGGACATTCCCATTGATGGTTTATACGACTGCTATGTTTCTTTATATCTTTTTTATTATTTATTAAAACAAAGTTCTAATATGGAATGATTTACCGATTCATGAAATTAAATTCCTTAGGATTATCTACCGATTATAAAAATGTCAATAAGCAATTTAATTATTTTATTTATAATTGCACTATCAATTTTGAATATGCTGAAGACAATACAACTCATTCTTTTACTTGCATAAGATTTTTGAATATGAAAAATGATATACAATATATAAAATTAGATTATTCATTTACCATATTTCCTATATTAAGGATAATGCATTTAATGTAGCCCATATGTCTGGCTCAATTCTAGTTGTGGCCTAAACTAATTTAATTTTTACTACTAGTATTCTATTAATATGAAGGAATTAAAGTATTCTAATACTGCAGAAATTGTCTAGATTGATGTAAATTATGAATTAGGGTTTTCACTGATCTCATCTGGAAAAGACATGTTGAAATTTAGGTTGGCACAAGGATAGATATACCCTGATTTTTCCCCATAATTGAGGGGCTTTGCCCACCTAACCCCCTGATGGAATCAGGTCAAGTCATAAACTTGTATTCATCAATAATTAAAAGATCTATTCTTGATTTTAAAAATGCAGGCTTCACTATTGTATATTTTCCTACTTTCATTTTATAATATAATAGTTGATAAAATTAAATCATTGTAACTACATGGCATCATAAGTTATTTTACTGAATCCAGGGCTCATAATTTTCCAGTAAAAACAAGATTTCTATTTTTTTGACTATCATTTTTACTGGATTTCTGGTTTTTTGACTATCATTTTGTCAGGTATTGTAACTTGCACAAAACTATAACCATGAGGTCTGAGGAGTTTCCATTTATCCTAAACAAAAATTGTGGGTACTGAATTTTTTCAAGAATTTTTTCTACTGCTATTATTATATCCAATTTTGTGTATGGATTTATTTTTTATATCATTTTAATCAATTTTCTTTCATTATGTTTTCAATAAGTTTGTTCATTTTTTAGATTGAAATATTTTCATTTTAATATATAGAAAGTTAGAAAAATGCATATAATTTCCAAGTTGACTAGTTTATGAAATGACTGACTCATTTACAAGTTGACCCATTTATGAGTTGACTCTAATTCCTCCTGACCAGGGACACTGACCCTGGACCCCACAGAGTCTTAGTCCCCTTCCATATTTTTTTAAAAAAGACTTAAAATCATGCCTGACATCATTTATGCCTTTTCCTATTTTTTTATTATATAAAATTCCTGATTGCAATCCCGATGGGAATATGAAATACCTCAATTAACAGCTTTGTTATCACTATCTCATGGAAATGTTGTACCTGAACAAGGATTCTCTATAAACAAAGCTATCTTGGACATTCAAGGAGACAGTCTAAATGAAGATACTATATTAGCTCTATGTCATGTGAAACACAAGTTGAATCAGGTGGGTGGAAATGGAATTATGAAATTCCCAATAACTAGTAAGTTGCTAGATTCTGTTTCACAATAATGACAATGATATCACTGATTTACAAGCCAAGAAACAGATGCAAGACCAATACTGAGAGAAGCTGGTCAAGAAAACTCAAAAATGTGAAGAATCCAAGATGCAGCATAAAACAATTGCTTTTGAATTAGCTCAAAAGAAACAGGGGATTCTGGTGGCATAACAAGCTATCAAAGAGGGCAATGACAAGTTACAATACAAAAAGCATTGTTGTCAAAGCCTTTGGATTTTGGGAAGGGGAGGGAGACTGGATCTCTAATAGAAATGGGATTCGAGAAAAAGGGAAATTGACTGATGAAATTGAACTTTTAACAATTTAATGCAAGCCATAATATTTATTGTTGTTTTAACAGATTTATATCATTCAAATAACATTCAATATACTGAGACTACTGATAAAGCCCATGATATTTATTAGGTCTAAATGATATCTATGTTTAATAAATCTGTTTTTTCTTTTTGAATAACTATATGTATTACATAGAATATGTGGTTTATATAGATCTTTAACAATTTAATCAACTACCTAGATTTTTGCTTTAAAATGTGCTAAAATCCTTTAAAAACCATTTTTTACCTGTGGGAGGCCTGCAATAATAAGAAATATTTATAAATATGAAAGATCTAAACAAACATATAAAAATACAGAAACATAAATCTGGAAAGAAAGTTTTTTTATTATGCAATCATTAGGTTATTTAATTCATTGTCAGAAATCCAATTGTTGGATAACCAAAGCAAATAATGAGCACAATTTGAGGTTCTATTATGTTTTATTCATAATAATGTCTAATATAGAAGTAAGAATAAATTAATTGATTATATTTTTGTAAGTTTTGTATATAAATTAAAAAATTCCATATGATAAAATAAAAATACATTAGGAAAAAATAAGAGTTATATATTTTACTTTATTTGTATTGCACCTTTTTTGGTTATATATTTTTATGGTGTAAATATTTCCAACATTCCACCATATTATAATAATTCTTTACTATAATATGTAGATTTGTACACGCAAATATATAAATATTAATTTTCCCACATATTATGAATTGAACCATATATTTTATAAAAATATAGACAGAATTTCAGTATTCTGAATAAGACAAAATGAGACTATTTTTTCATTAAAAATTTTTTACACATGTATCAGTTATTTCTTCAAGCAGAAAATATAAAAAATCCATATCAGTATATTATATATGACCAAAAAAATATTATATAATTATTTGTATTTCTAAGTGTATGACAATATAATGAAGGCGAAATAGTCATTGAATACTTACAACAATTGCTTATATAGGAAAGGTGTATAAGTTATAAGTCAATCAGAGTCTACCAATACTAAATGTAGAATGATGTACTGTGTGAGTCAAATTCATTTATGTTGCAACATCCATAAGGAAAGATTAAAATAGTAAATATAATGAGTTTTACTAAAAGTTTTACTAAATAGTAATGTTTCCATCTAAATTGTAATGCCTATAAATAGCATCACATGAGTCTTTACACATTAATTCAGTAAATTTTCGTCTTTTGGATACATTCCATCTATGAATCAGTATTTTTTGTGCTTCATAATGATTTATAAGCTTGGATACTGCATATGTTTCATGTAACTCTTTTTTCAGACACCCTTTTAATCTACTTACTACTAGTTTTCGTTTTGAGAGCATAATTTCTTATATTAATATAGTACAGTAATAATAATTTAATACCATTAGTCTTGATTTTTTGTAACTCATTCTACTCAATTTTTTTTTGCTAAAATGATCTCTTCTTCAATAGCATTTATTTGTAAACTAAAGCTTTTCATGTTATACATGTGCTAAATTTAATGATGTTGAATTCATAGATAACAATGTGGACTTACTTATTTACACTAAATTTTGTAAGATATGTATTTACCTAATATAGATTAAATAAACCAACCAACAATTTTAATCTGTCAACATCATTTTGATGTACAAATTCTTATGGGAGAGCTCAAAATGATTATGATAAATAATGTTTGATGGACATCCATCTTACAGTAGGGATCAGGTTAGATCATGACATAGACTTATAATTATGTCTAAATACATTTTAGGTAGGTAAGGGTTGTAATTTATGTGATAACCTTTTACAGTCACCCTTGTAATAGTTAAATTTCTTAGGACTAGTGATGTTTGTTCAAGTTAGGCCCAAAAAAACAGGACCAAAAGTAATATCAGAGTTTTGCAAAAATCTGACTTAATCAAGATTAACTGCATTATATTTTATTATTTAAAAGACAAATGAACCTAAATTGTATATAAATCTGATATTATATCTATGTATTTTTTCATTTGTACTGTACTTTCCTACCACTACTATATAGATAGATCAACTGTTTGTAGAGAGTAAATTCCTTTTTACTAATGTCATTGATTATTGTGTAACAGTATCTGTACTCATACCTAATATTTTTACATGTATTGTGTAAGTACCATTTTACACACCTATATATTTAATAAACATTTGTCATAGGATATTTTAACTTTTGAATATGTACATATAATTTACTACTAAATCATTTCACAAATGAATGTAAATATTTAGATATCAATTAAGTTAATATTTCTCTGTATTGTGTTTATTATACTGCACACCCTTTTAGTTACATTTTATTTTCATTTTTTACATCATTGCTTACAGATTGAGATATGGGTGTCATTAAACCATTGTTTAAGCCTACTATTGTGAAAAAGAGATCAAAGAGATGGCACAGACACCAAAGTGATTTATATAAGCGAGTAAAGCCAAGCTGGCGTAAACCAAAAGGTATTGACAATCGAGTTCGAAGGAAATTCAAGGGTCAAATGTCAATGCCCAAGATAGGATATGGAAGCAAAAAGACTACCAAACATTTGCATCCTGATGGTTTCAAGCACTTTATTGTTCACAATACCAGAGTAAGTTTAATGATTTGTTCATTCGGGTTACAATGTTTTTAGTTATTTACAGTACAACAAGAATTTTCAATTTGACAAATTGTCATATCAACCAGACTAACTACATTAAAAATATAAATGTTAATATTAATAAAGATTTATTGATTTTGGAAATATTTAAAAGGGTACTGTTAAATTTTATATTGTATGAAATGTATGTTTGACTCTAAAATTAATATTCAACGAGTCCCATAATTAGATCATCTTTGAAGAAAATTAGTTATTCAATTGGCAATGACTTTTGAAAATTTGTATTGTTAAACAAATAAATTTAATAATATCGAGAGTTTAAAAACAGACCTTTTTTGAAAGACCTTTTTATGGAGATGGTATGGTATTCACAGATGTCCCATTATTGAGGTTTTCCACTCGTCCTTAAGAGATCTCTTGTATTTTATAATACCCCCTTGTAACCAATTTGATAAGATGAAAAATTCAAATATCCCTTGAATCCTATTGTTAATATTTTTATGTCACTTTTATATTTAAAATATTAGATTAAACCAGTTGATTTCAAAAATCATTTTTAATATGCTGTTTTTTCATATTTTATATAATAATGTGTAATCATTATTAACAATATTATTCAATTATTATGCTTACATTACGGAAAGGGCATTGTTATATCATTAATTATTATATTATTGGCGCTTTTCGATATTTAGTTAAAACTGATGTACTCATTTTTATTGATTTTGATAAATTATATTTTCTAATTCCAGGAGCTAGAAGTTCTGCTTATGCAGAACAAAACACATGCTGCAGTTGTAGCACACACAGTTTCTTCCAAGAAAAGGAAAGATATTGTTGAACGTGCCGCACAGCTCAGTATCAAAGTTGTGAATGGCAATGCACGCATCCGTTCGGAAGAACACGAATAACTCTCTTTTTGATTAAATTCCCTATCTCATTGTATAAATATAAGTTATATGTGGAAGTTTTTGTGTTCTATTTCCTTTTTTGTGCATGTATGTAATTTTTAATGGATAATAGAATGGAAATATGTCTAGCTCGTGTTACATTTTGTGTAACCTGATTTGTTATTTAGTGAATAATAATTCATTAAATTAAATGATAAGTTGTTTATATCTGTTATTCAATCATCGGAATTATTACTAGAAAAGAGTGTTAAACTGATAGTATGAGTAAATGCATTTCATGTCTAGATAACTGGGAAGACGATATGTCTTCGTAAAGACATAATTCTGAAGCTAGCACTCTACGTAAGAGGTACCTATAGTGTCAAATATTCTGAAATGGACGTCTATCTGGGTTCGTTTGGATCACAGCTTTTTTTTCTCAAAAGGATGATTATGAAAATATTACTGATTTCTTTAAAATAAAACCAACTGGAATAATTATTTAATTCCAAGATACATTTTAATAGTATTCTTTCACAAAAAAATCAGTACGTCCATTTCGGAATGTTTGGCACCATTATCTAAAATTACAGATGGTTCAATGTTGGTATCTCGTTCCTTGTATCTGGAGGTTGTTTGCTGATGGACTAAGAATTTGTATAACTTGTGTATATGCGTATTGTTTTTTCATAATATGTTGACATGTAATATCTTTTAAACAAATTGTAAATTATTACAAGTAATAATATAATGGACATTGGAACAATATGTGAATTAGAAGAAATATACAGGTATTTATAATAAGTATGTATTGAGATATGCATGGGGTAAATGAGTATTATGTTACAATTATACTAAAATGGGTGTACAATAATACAAATTCATATTATATGATAAAAAAATAAAAGTAATACTTTAATATCTCTTTAATTAATATATTAAATTTGAAATACATTTCTACTATACATTTTATTATTATGAATATTTTGCAATTTTTATTGTTTTACAGAACCAATAAAGTAATCATAGAATGCATGTATATGTTGATATATCTTGAAATATACACAAAATTACCAACCGTTACTTACAAAATATTAATATTTTTCGTTATTTATTTAATATAAAATTCTTTTAAACAAATGCATAATTAATGAATATTTATTTTAGGTATAGGTAGTAGACAGATACATGACGGTGTAGACAGGAATGAATGTAACTAGGGGCGTCTCTGACTACGCGTAACGGTATTCTCCGGGGAGAGTGTTTGATCTTGTTTAAAGTACTTAAAAGGGAAGGGGGGTCTTTAAAACTTGTTTTTTTGTAACTTTATTTTTTAATTGACTTTTTTATGTGCCTCTCTGCTATAATAGATATTAATATTTTGTTTTAAGTTTATTTATTTATATATTTTTCGCTATTTTCAATCAGGCTGAAATGGCATCTAAATTGGGTCGTTTACCTTTAAAAACAAAAGGTGTGGTAATATAAGTATATAATGTTCATTAATGTGACTTTTTTCATTAATACATTTTTATTTTTTTCCTTTCCTATCTTGTTCTTATTATTGAAAGTTCAATTAGTCAGACATGAAAATCATTAGTTTTCTTAGCTTTTTTGGAACCATTTTAGTTGGATGATGAGATTCATTTATATCTTCCATTCAAATATTACCATATACATCTGCTTTCTTCTCTCACCAAACCCACTAATTTACCAACCGTTATATGCTATTAGCAACAATACAAAAGTAGAATGTTCATTGGCATGCAGAAATCTATCCAAGCATTAAACTATGGATTATGGATTAAAGACACCTGACTAAACTACAATTGAAGGACAATGTTTTTGACCATGTTTGTCCTAAATGTTTAAACATTGTTCTGGTGCATCAAAACCAGCAATTAAATTACAGAGACTGAGTGATATTATATAAAACTAACAATTAAACAAAGGCTAATTCTTAACTAAAACCAATCAATAATTTTAACTGGTCTATAAAATTTACAGATTAATTGGCATTATTAAAACTCATAAGTAATGAGCAAAATCATGCATGAACTAATAAACCATTAGAGGATAATCTTTAAGTCTATAAGGGATAATGATTTGTCAATCTAGATGTTAGTTCAAGGTTTCTATGAATATATCTATATAACATGCTTGGTGCGGCATCCTGGAAAACCTGAAAAGTCCTGGAAATCCTGTAAAAGTCCTGAAATTTGACAAAAATTTGAAAAGTAAAGTATGGCTTATGCCACAGTAATTAAAAAAAATTTGCTGCTGCTTGTAGATATGCATAAATACTTTTAAAATATATACCTATATATAATGTATGTGGGTATGTACATTAGCAGCTTTGCGCTTTCTTTGTCAATAAACAACAAATGCCAGTGTTTTTTATTATTCTTTGTCACATCATCTTTTGTTTTACAAATATAAAAACATTTGTTATAAATACCCCTAAATTATGCCAAGAAATGCATTCTAAGGTCAAAAAATCAAAAAAAAATCATTGCAATTTTGGATTGTATAGGCTTGCTCTGCAGGCTGCTCCCCATAAATTCAGGTGGTGGGGGGTACTAAAACTAGACTCCCCCCTGGCCAAAAAGCTGTATCCATCTCTGACAGTTATTATTACTATGTGCTTGCTTCCATTAGGTAGGGGTAGTAGGTATTATGTATTGAGTTTAAAGCTTTTATGTACATAAGAAGGGGATAATTGATCTTTTTTTAACATGGTCAGTAGTAAAAATGTCCTGGGAAATTTGCAAAAATGTCCTGGAAAAGTTCTGGAATTTTTAAATTTCTTTAAAAACTGCACCAACCCTGATATAAAATATCATTTCTTGGCTTATCATGGCTTATGCTTAAATTAAAAAAAGTTTTTATCCAATGAATATCTCCAGAATTAACATATAACATATAATAAAGAGTTTTTATAATTAGTATGCTGTGTCAAATAGATGGAATTACAGATAATTTAAATACCTAATATTTAATTTTTGATTATATTGATTTTTAATATTTTTCCATATTTTTGATTTTCAAGGTGTAGTAGACCCAGTCCCACCAGGCCTCAGGATTAGAAATAAGATTATTTTAAAGCTTTGTATTAATTTCATTGATTCTAATGATTTTATTATCCAATATTATATAGTTACTGTCTGGGTGCTGTGGTAGTTTATTTTTATTAATGGCCAAGTAAGCTTCAAATGCCTTTAGTTTATTTATATTTAGCAGGGTTTTTTCACTTTTTTTTGCAGACTTTTTCAGTTGGAGGATAAGATTTTACAAAAAGGTGCCAAAAAATTACATTTTTATCATTGTAAAAATTGTTTCAGAAAGGTATTTCAAAAGGTTTTTCAGAATTTATAAGGGCGCCATAAATAAAAAAGGGGCCAAAAGTGTAAAAATTTGGGGAGGCCAAGTGCCCCCTGTTAGGTACAGCCCTGATTAGTGAACCTTTCAAATGACAATGCAACCAGGCTATGCTTTACATATCATTGAACAATTTCATTTATTACTAAATGCATTAATTAATGGTCTATTAACCATAGTTAATAGTCCCATTATATAATTGCAATAATATAATGCTAATTTTCTGCAATTATTGAGTTATCAATTATTATTCTAACAAAATAGTTCTTTTAAATATATTGATTGCTTAATAATAAAATATAGAATTTAAAAAAAAAACATATTTTAGATGTATGCAACTCAAAAAAATTACTAGAAATTTTGCTCTTGATATGTACATACTCTGATAATAACAATGAAATGAGTATTGTAATATACTCTATTGTTAAGCTTTTCATTAGAGTTTGTCAAATGAATGTGTGGGCATTAGGGTTTGGC
>JAUZNC010057375.1:0-12880 GCA_034780395.1 Vannuccia rotundouncinata | reverse complement strand
CCCCCCCCCCCCCCCCCCCCCCCCCCCCCCCCCCCCCCCCCCCCCCCCCCCCCCCCCCCCCCCCCCCCCCCCCGCAAAGTGACCCACCTTCCCTAAGTCATGATAGAAGCAACCAACTTCCAAATTTTTTTTTGTAATAATTTATTGGTTATGAAATCTATCGATTGGAATACATTTTAAAATTATACTACTTGTTTAAAATATCAGTAAGTAGTATAAAGATGTGTTTTATATTTGATTTTATGTTTTGTATTTTATAAGGAAAACCAGATCCATACATAGTTGGATACAGTGAAATGTTATCATCCTTCGTGATATCTGATCATCCGAAATATAAAAAAGTGACTTGACCGTAATCTGGATCATAAAATAGATTAATCCAGATCACGTAGTAATAAATATCTGATGTTGTTGAAAATTTAGAATTAAATCATGTAAAATTACTATTTAAGAAAGCATATGCAATTTTGGACCCAAATCGTACTAAAGTATACCAAAATCACGATTTTTAGTTTTGATCCAGATCAAATGTTATCTGAGTTCAAATAAATTCAGGATTATAATACGTAAACATAATATCAATGTGTGTACCAAATTTGGATTCAATATAATATCCTTGAGAGTTAGAATCACCATTATAATGATCGATTTAAAATCGATAATATATTAAAAAGGTGGTCCAAAAACAATTTTTTATATATCATTCGAAATCTCTCAAAAAGTTAGGCAGGTACTCTGCATGCTTTAAAATGTGTGTGTCAATTTGCCCCCCTTAGTCTCTCTAGGGTTAAGCAACATATTGTAAAATCTAAACAATTGATTAAATCTTCGGAAGAACATCGATACACATTTATTGATTTCAAACTTATGTATACTGGTTTATATTAATAGTCCAGTCTTTCTTGCAAAAATGTGGATAAATTGCTGACAAAGGTTGACGATTAAAATAACACCTCTGAAAAGAATCCAATGGCCCAAATTTTTTAGTTGATAATTTTATGTTTTCTCCTATTCTTTAAAATGAGAAAACACAAAAATATAAGCTAAAAAATTTGTCAGCCTTTGTCAGCAATTTATCCACATTCACGTGAATTTTTAGTCCGAATGACTGGACTATAGAGGTTAACATTGAAGGTAAAATAATAAATGAATAAATAGTAATAAAATAAACATATTGTATTTATTAGAACAATGTATATATAGTACAATTGCATGAAGTAACTTGTTTACAATAAACCACAATAAATCAAGGAACATACATAATAAGAGGTTAGTCAGATTTAATTGTAAAAGCAGATTCAAAATACTTATTTAATATTATGTCATTTTCAATAAATTTCCCAGAAACAGTTTATAAAAATGAGTAACACAATATGTTAAAGCAGGTCCAAAAAAGGATTATGTCAATCTGGAAGTCTGTAAATAAAGAAGTAAGTATGCTACAAGGCTTCATTGTATAAAAGAAACTGGCCTTAGAATATTTAGTAGATTGAAATAGGTTTATAAATTGACACTGTAAACCATACACATGAATTGTTCGTAGCTCATGTTGACCCAACCATCCTGATCTGTGTCGTGTTGTCTGAAGGAGGATGTCAGCATCTGAAGAAGCGAGGGAAACAAAATAGATCTGTTTTAGTTAGAGAGGGGAAGAAACACGAGAACATGAGGTGGAAAGGGGTTGATTATAGAGGGGATGGAGAAAGCTTTTGAAAAATATGATAAAAGGAAGAATTAGAGATAAGAGACATTTTATTTGTTTTAGATTAAATAAGTTGTATGACTTGACAACTACCAAAATTATAATTTAGCTATAGTGCGTCTGTAATAAACACCGTTGACTGTTGCAAGTCCTCACAACAGAATAATCGATACTTCGTTGACAACAAGACAATATTTACTCAATTCTAACTTTACTTTGATTCTGAACAAAAGGCCTTATACACTCCGGGGATAGAAATTCGTCGGGAATAAATATACTCTAATGTTTTTTAGTTGAGCTTCATAAACGGTTTGTTTTAATACTAGAAAATTAATTCTGAACCAATGATGATATAGGAATTAGCTCCGGGATTATTTAATGGATGAAAAAGAAAAGTTTAGATGATGTCACCTGGAGGGACACACAGCATTGAATGAAATCATCAAACAGGATTTGTCCTCTTCGTTGACGGTCGAACCGGCGAACAATAACATTATAGAACTGGTCGGTAAATCGATAGCCAAACCCGGAGATGGCTGTTCGGAGCTCGTTCTGATCTATAGCGCCCGAGTTGTCGCGATCATAGCGTCGAAAGGCGGCCTGCCAGTCGGTGATGTACTTCCAAAGCTGCTGAAACTCGTTGAGTGTGATGGTTCCATTTCCGTCACGGTCAAACATCTTGATCATGAGATTGACTGTCGACAAGTTGAAGGGTGTCCATGTACCTAAGAGCGAGAAGAGATACTTTCTTATCTAAATACAATTAATAATGCGTTGTTGCAAAAAATTATCAAACGGTTTTTCTTTTAAAGTTAGTTGACGGTAGCTGAATTCAGAACTTTTTCTAATCTGAGTATGAATTTCTTTGTCTTTAATAAAATGAGTAAATGTTTCTGTTTCCACTAAACACACTATGAACATATTTTAATATACGCACGGTACTTCTATGAATTAATATACATTATTATAAGTTTATTCTCAGTTAAAAGTAGTGAATTCTTTGTAAAGAAAGAGAACATTAATAGGTAGCTTTACAACGCATAGTATACACAATTTAATCTATATTATATGGTGGTATTCGCCAGCAGTTCTAAATATAAATAAACATCATCACTGTCGATAGTGAGTCACAATCGTGAGACAGGAATCTGACCACTGTATTGAATAATAAAGTCTTATAATAGGTGTGTCTTCCAACAAATTCTTGAAGTATACAGGGTGTCCCAGAAGTACTGTACAACTTCAAAACTTTAATCCAAAATAGTATATTTAAATATTTCATGATATTAGTTACAGTAGTATTTTAATTTAATATGTCCACCATATCGGGCAACACATTATTTAATTCGTCAATGAACTGAGGCACATATTTCCGTGCATAAATTATCATCAAATATTTTGAAAGCATCAATGATACACTGTCGCAATTGATCAAGAGTTCCAATTTGTTGTTTAAAAAACCTTATATTTCACAATTGGTCAGGCTAAGGTCAGGTTTACGTTCAGACCATTCTAATGAACCTCTCTTGCCGATCCACCTCTCTGGGGAAAGTATCATTAAGATAATTCCTCACATTGATTGCAGTGAGGGGCTACTCCGTCTTGCTGAAACCAGATACTCCTTGCATCACCTGAAGCGCGACGCTTAAGCAGTCGGCGATCATGAAGTTGTGGGATAACAACATTTTTGTAGAATATCCAGGTAACTTAGATACAGTATCTTCGAATAAGTAAGAACCGATAATGCACGACGGACATATTCCTGCCCATACACAAAGTTCAGGACAGTTGACAGATTGTGTAACTGTTAACTATTTGAAGACGGGTGGCAAGACTGTCTTGCCATGACATTTTCATTTGTTTTATGGAGTTCTAAAAATAAACTCTGCCTTATGCTAATTTTATGCGAAACTAATTGCCGTGTCCCCAATCAAGAGACAACATTTCTAACATTTTTCGTAATAAGCAAAAAAATGTTTGACTTCGAAATAATCTACAGTCGTTTCACAATACATTAAATTATTTTGTCAATAGCAAACAACTTGTCTAAATTTGCAAAACTTGTTTACAACTTTTATGAGTTTCTATTAACACGTGCAGTTCCATGCCTTGTGCACTTACACCAAGTTCCATGGGGTCTGGGAGACCCCTTTAAAATATTGTACTAAAAGTAGTCCGATTTCTTTATTATTTCTATATATATTTCTATATTTATTATTTCTATAATATGTTTACAACAAGATATGATATATATTATTATATTGACAAGAATAAAACAGAAATATATAGAAAGTTCATAAATTTCCAGAAATCATTTAGATTATTTACATGTTATGATCATCATTGACAGTACAATTGAGACATGTTCTCATCAGCCGACTGTGTTCACCGCACACAATTCGGTGACAGTGATGGCATTGTTAGGTAATCTTTCGTTTTTGTGCAGCAGAACACACAACAGATCGCTCTGACATTAGCTGCTAAAACAGGTTCACGGCGACGGTTCGCATCGAAACCAAATATCATCAAACTCAGTTTCTGCGACTTATGAGGGTGCAGGTTCCAGTTTCAGCATGGCTTTGCATTGTATTTCATGTCAGCTCCTTAGCAAGAGCCGCTAAAAATACTTTGCGACCACCATTCTTCACAGTAAGAAACATCGCAGTGGTTATGGTGGATGATAATCCAAGCATTGATTCCAGCGATGTCCATGAGGTTATCGAAGGCTCTTATTAGCCAGCGTCAAGTAGCCTTCCGAGTGGTATATTGTTTTACACATCAGTTACACATATCAACCGCAGGTTTGAATTTATCGTAAGACATAATAGATTCAGGCTTACCAGTCTCATTATCAACTTGGGCATTCAAGTGTTCAGAAGACATACAGAGAACACATTTGAAGTTCCACTCAGCATGTCTCGGTGGAATATATGCAGATTAAGTACAATGGAGAGCGTAAACTGTTCGACTGTACATATCGTTCTGGGTTACCTTGTATGTGCTCCTTTCGCATAGAGGGAGGTACGCATCTCTAATCATTTCTGACTGTTCCAAGAATAGTCAAATGTCGTTGAAAACACCAATCAACGAGTTGGAAATCGATGAAGAATCTGTCAGCCCAAATTCCAGTACCGTTAGGTAAATTGGCAGCTTCCACGATATGTTTAAATGTAGTTACTCCACTGTAGTGTCCTGCTGGTAATTGCGAATTGCTGACATATGGTTCAATATGTAAAACAAATAAAGTCGTTGAATCAGTGATCAGGTACATCTTGATACCATACTTGTCAGGTTGAGCGGCCACGAAAGGCTACACTTTGTTCATCAACAGTTGCATGGTGTGCTGGTATCCAATGTGATGCACAGTTGAGGACAAATGTGTTGTAGATATGACGAATGGCCGTGAATTTGTCATTAGGTGGACGGACTTGGTGAGTTTCAATATCATCAAAACGTAGAAGATGGTGTATAAACATGAATTTGTTCTTTGACATAGTTGCTTTGCACAGATGATCGCCTTGCTCTGGATCCCACAAGTGTTGTTTCCATCTTGCAGTTTCTGTCTTTGCCAAGGTGATAACGAATGCCAATGTAAGCATAGCTCAATTAGCAATGGGAATTGTGATATTTTTAGGATTTGATGATGTCGCAAAATTTATGTCGTTCAGTGTACATAGGCAATTATTTATACATAACAGTTACTCATTGATTTTTTTGCTAAAACTACTTAATCGTATATCTTTGAAGTTCTCGTAACATATTTAAAAATTTGATTCATAATTCTAGGTTTTATTCAAGAAAAACCATACCCAGGGGTCTCCCCCCCCATGGAACTGCGCGTGTTAACTGTTGACCTTACTAAATATGTTGTTGTTTGTGTCTGTCGATTGTTATATCCTAGTATGAGTATCTTACCTATGCTTACCTCTCATCTCGCAGGAGTAATTCAGTCTCAATTAAGAAACAGTTATAATTATTTACTTGATTAAAGAGCCGACATACATTGTAAAGGAACATCTCTCATAAGATGGAATATCTCTCATAAGATGGAATATCTCTCATAAGATGGAATATCTCTCATAAGATGGAACATCTCTCTGCATTTCTCATAAAGAAATACTCTCATTTCTAAACTGTAGTACATTCCGACAGTAACTGAGTGATGGTCCTTTGTTCATATACTTAATGATAAAACCGTTAAACCTTAATTATTTACATCATGTGAAAACCTATTTTGAGTTATAAATCATTGTATATTGTAGCACCAAGATAGCATTCATACCTGTTGCACCGAATGAAAGCTAACTCCTTTTTATCTATTGTTGAGTTTTTCAATATAAAAATACGACTTTACACGATAGTATTTTTATCAATAAATAGATAGGAGGAGTTGGCTTGCATTCGGTGCAACAGAAATATGTTTTTGCATGAGGCATAATACAACTGACACATTGCATTTAAGTTTAAACCTGTAGTTTCGACATAACTACAAATGTACTAGGTACGTATTACTCACTTTTACGATAGTTATGTAAAATTATACTTTTTTATACACTTCTTTATATTGATCATTGTATTCATTGATGTACCTCATTGCATATACATAATATCAGAATTTGTATTACATTTTATGCTTTGAAGTACATAACTATAAAGTGTTACAAAGTGTTCTAAAGTGTTACTTTTTTTCTAAGAAAAAAACCCACTTAGTTATTTTGACAATATTTACACTTTATTATATATCCGGGTTCAATGGGTTAAATGTGGATTATCTATACAACAATAGGTTCAATTGTGACGATTTATTTGGCCATTAAGTTTAAACATGGCTTTGTCGGTCCATAGAATATTGGGAATGTCACCAAAATATGCAGAGAATGTTTCACAAAACTCCATTCATCTGTCATAGTCATCCTCATTCAATGCCTGAACTAGTCTTGGTCTCCATACTTTTTTAATCCAAGTTTTTTTATAATTCGATTAATACTCAGTTCATTTGAAAGTAGACGTATGTAATTGCCTAGCTCTTGGTCCAATGTTTCACTTACAATATTCCTGTTTATTGGTGAATTCACGGATGGAGAACGACCAGGGCGAACTTTGTCGGCAAAATTAACAGTTTCGTTAAACTTTTCAACGAGATCGTTTCGTTTATAGTATGCCATAGTATGAAGTGTTGAACTCTTGATTATAATTGCGCATTACAACATTACAATTGTTTGTAGAGTAATATTGTTTGATACAAAAAATCGCTGTTGAAGTGTAAGTCATGGCATGATTCACAAATAAATCGATAGGAAACTGCTTTAGTAGTAAAAGTATATATGCGCCAATTCTCTATTCTTACTGTGACAATCTTTGTCGATTTGTATGGTTTAACTCACGGGTGTTTCTATTTAAATATAATATTTTGGATTACAATGTTTCAGTTTTAAAGTTCGACGGATTCTTCTGGGACACCCTGTGTATTGGCTGACATTATATCAAGACTGATAAACTGATTTACTCATTGATACAAACACCCTATAAATAGGATAATTGATTCGTATTACAAAGGACTATTTAGAAAATATGCAAGATGTATCTGTAAAGTTTAAAATCTCTAAAAGCTGCTGCCTTATTTGATTTATGTCCATAGAAATTATCTTTCGAAATGTTATAGCTGACGAATAGTCCCCAAAAGTTTACTGAATGATCAAAATCTTGTGTTTCACGTTTAGTAATTTTAATTGTATGCATTGAAGGATAAAATTATTTTTCAACATAACTCGTTTTTATGCGTTTTGACTCGCTCAGTACATAGACATAAAATAGTATGAATATTTCCAACAATAAAATCAGAAACAGATCAATAAAATATTGAATTTTGATCAACATTCAAAAATAAAATTTTCATTAATTTTCTTATTCTTTTGCGATTTAGCTCATTATAAAAAAATAGATCGCAATGATTTGAAAAAATTTCGGGCCAACAATATAAGTTTCAAGCATAATAATCTTTTTATAAGAACGAAATTTTTGATATTTTATTCTCCTCACAAATAAATGAAAAACGCCGAGAACAACCGCAAATTAAATACTCAACTATTTAATAAATAATTTAAACATAATTGTACGGGGTATAAATTTATCTATTCCTATTGATTTGATCTTACAGAAGATATGAACGAAAAAATCAATATAAACTAACCATTTGATAAAGCTTGTTGAAGTTCATCAGAAGAAATTGATCCACTTCGATTTTTGTCCACTCTATATTAAGGAAAAATGTAAATTGATAAAAAATAATAATAAAGTTAATATAAATGTAGCAATATCACATCAAATTACATGTTTAGAGAGGGCTGTATATTTTTTGTAAGTTGAGAGTTGACACAATAAAAACATTTTCTAAACAAACAATTCAAAATTACTTGAAAAAAACATATTATTTCATTAATTAGATTAATAGATTATCTATTTAATTAATTTTAATATAATACAATATATTTATAAATATTAAAAAAATTATTTATTTTAAAAAAGCTATTACAATGAATTAGTGTCAAATAGCTACATCAACATGATTTATTATCAAATGATTTGAAATTCTTATTTGTCTGATGTATTTAAATATATTGTTCCGTACAATACTGTTATTTGAAATATTAAGTTTTTTGAAATTGTATCTTAACAATAGTCTTGTTTTACTTAAAGTTTACTTAAAGTAATCGTTAATGCTATCGAAATGAATTTGATTTAATGCCATCATTAAATCAAACACATTGTCTACAGTCATAGAAATAATTTTTTAAGTCATACATTTTAGTAAAAAAAGCACGTAAAAAAGGCTATTTTAATGTGATTCATTTGGCATAATATATTACTAAATTAAACATTTGAATAATCTGAAAGACTAATTTTAAACTGAAACATGTTATTACTTTTGAATACTTCATTTTACATATCACTAAAATCACTACATACCACACTAAATGGAAAATAAAATTAGAGTATATTTTGAAAAAAACCAGTATAGTGTTATAGGAAATATTTTTACTTAAAATAATTTAAGAAGACAAAGTAAGATATTTATTGAAAATTTCATGCATTTATTTTTTAATAAAAAATCTAATTTTAAAACATTTTTAGCTGATGATATTTCAAAATCAATTTTCAACACACATCTTAAAAATATGTAAACAAATAAATTATATGGAATTATCTATTTAGTATACAGTGCTTTTAAGTAATGCTTTATGAATTGGGTCGTAAAATGAAAAAGAGAGTAACACATCTAAGTGCTTTGAGAAGCTTATAAAGTTCTGTAAAAATAAAGTTTTTTTATTATTATTATTAAACACACCTAATGACATGACAAAACCTATAAGCTAGCCAATAGGCACTGAAAATTTTATGAAAAATGCAGTTAATAAAGATATATATTTTTTTTACAAAACTTATAAAAAAAATTCTGTGATAGCTGATTGAATTCCAAAATTTTTCTATGATTATTAAAGAATTTTTAGGGACTTTTCTGTGATTTTTCCAGAACTTGACACGATGAAATATATAAAAATGAAAATATTCATACAAAAAAAGAATAGCAGGTATGTAATTATGCTCCAAAGTTGCAAGTTAGTTTTATTGGGGGGGGGTCTGGGAGGGAATTAGGGGCTTTTAGCATTAGTATAAGCAATTGGAGACACATAAAAAGTAAATTTAAATGGCAAAGCATACTAGCAATAGTGAATGCTTTAAAGATACAATCAACCTAAAGTAATAAGTGATGCACAAATAAAACTGAACTACTATTTTGTAACATATTACTGGTTTATTGTGTAAAGATTTAAAAAAAATTTTCACAAATGTTTCATAATAAAATCAATAAATTTATATAATTTTAAAATTATTTAATCAACTTATAACTCATAATAGTAGTCTCATAAGTTATTCTTCTAACTAAAACATCAATACATTGTCTTAATCATAAATTAATTGTGAACAGTAATATAGTTAATTTAGTCAGTAAAGTTAGTAAAGTCATAGTAAAAAGGTAGAATCATGTAAAAGTTTATATTTTTTAATAAAAATCTGAAGAACAATTGTCAGATTGCTGTAAATTTGGAATTGTTTATGATTTAATGAGGTACTTTACTTGGTTTCATTAAAATAAAATTTTAATATTTTTGTAATAATTGACTGTTAGGATAGCCTACTTTATTAGGAAATATAAACTAACTTTTTAAAAGCAATTTAAGACTTACAGAAAATGGAGGATATAAAAACAAATAACCCTTAAACTGTCATGAACAGGTCATGAAGCTACTGACTGGTGTTCTTACAACACTAGTGAGCTGCACCAAGAGATAAGGACAACAAGGCAGAAAAGAGACACAGAGGAAACACTTCTAATACTAGGATGCTTAAATTTTAAAAATCCTTTTCATGATCATGATCTTTAAAACAATTTCACTGGTGAAGTAGTTGACCAGAAAGTAAATGTGGAAAAGGCATTTGAAATGGGACAGTCAATCCTGGGCCAAAGCTGTACAACTACTAATTTTCAACAAAGTACTTGTCTATCACCATGACCCATAAGTGTGCTATTATGGTAAGTGATGACAGCCTTACCATTGACCAAAATCTCTAGTTTCATGGTTTTGGAGAACTAACAAACCAGCAGCATTATGTCAGAAAACTTGAAGGGTTTTCTTGTGCCTATCCTGCAGCACTATTTGAGTCTCTAGAGTTACCCAGACTGGCAAACAAAGATTCTCTCTCTGACTACTTATGGACTCTGTTAGTCAAAGATGCTCAAGCTTCACAGTTCAATGATATTGAGTTTGTCATGGATGGTGGTGCTCTTCTGCTTAAAATCCCATTTTGAAAGAATGTTAATTACCATGAACTGTTCCATGATCCTCCTACACAAAAAATTGGAACAAAGGTGACTGTGGTATTTGATGACTATCTAAGTTAACCAGACATCATAGATGCAACACATCTGTGCCATGGTGTAAAACATTTTAAACCCAGAGAATAAATATGTTTATCAAGAATATTTATCAAATATAAAAATATGCATCAGAAATGAAGATGAATTTTTTTTAATGAAAGAAACAAGCAAAGATTTATAAATCTCCTTGGCCAAAATCTAGAGGAGGCAGGTGTAATGGTCCACCAAGCTGCTACAAATATTATCTAATTGTCAAGACAGCTGTGGAGTATGCCAAAACATCTAAGACCTCCTTCATAGGAGATGATACTGATTAGCTTGTTTTAGCTGTCCATTCAGTACATGTATAAGACAGATGGTCTCAAAAATTTAGAAAAATAAATCCAAAGCAGATATGGCTCATTCAATTTTGAATTTTGCTTGGTTGTGGTGGGGTAATTATATAATATTCATTTTGGGATTCCTAATGAGTAAATGCTAATTTGCAATGTTGTTTTGTGATCTTTCATAACTTACTAATATTATTTTTTCTTATTATTATTTAACTATTTTTTGTTGTTCTATAATCATAATATTATTGGAAATTAATTTGAGTGAGAATATACTAATATAAAACCTTTAATGAAATAAATAATAGGATTATAAAATTATGTATTCAGGACATTACCTGTCATGTATTCAGGGTTCCCACCTTAAATACAAAACCTAATTCCTAGGATTTTCCCGATTTTTACTGAAATTAAAAAAATTACTTTTTGAATAATAATACCACAGACAGCAAATATAGTTTTAAATAAAACAATGGAAAACAATAAAACTATTACAGAGCCATATTGCCATTGAATGTATACATTAAATGTATAGGTCAGTTAGGTAAAAAGGGTTTCTGAAAAAAGGGGTTACATGGAATGTATTCAATCAATATTATTGGGATTGTAGGCTCAGCTCTTTTCATTTGATGGTCCTATTTAGATCTTCAATACATGTTTTCTCAGCAGTCAGGGCATGTGCCTCATAGATTAGGATTGTTAATATTATTGCTGGCTCCATGCTCAGGTGCTGGAATCCATTGCTAAGAATTTGTGGCTCGTCTTTATCCACTTTTCATGTTAAGACAGCAACATCTTTACCAGTTGCTATCTTATGCTTCAGTAGGTAATCCTTATACTTGTGGTTGTTCATGGTTCCAACATCCATTTAGAGAAATTATGTGGTACTTTACAAGCTAACTTTGATGGAAAAAAAGCACTCCATGCTACCTTATCCATGGCTGAGAAAGAGGACCTTCCTAATCAAATATAAGTGGTAGCAGCCAAAAGACCATGGAATAGCTGGTCAAAAATTTTCTCTGATAGAGCTCTCCCACTTTAGTAAGACCTTAGTAAGCTCTGGTTTCATAGCTGGATTGTTGGTAAATGTATTGCATTGTTAAAGTACACAATCATCAGACTTCACCTCTAGTTGATTTTTTGAAGAAAGAAAAGTTAGCCTATGCCATAGGGCTATTGTAAAAATTCAAATGTTTTTCAAATGATTATATTTCTTAGGATCAATATAAGTTCCCTTGTAAAACAGTTTAACATATGGTAACCTTAACATTTTTTCAAAATGAAACACTGAAAAACATAGGTATATTCTAATTTTCAAGATTAAGAAAATAAAAGTTTAAAAACCAAAGTAAATTCCTGAGTGGTGGACCATTATGTATTGTAAGTGACCCAGGGTGCATCCAGGGAGAGGAGCCAGTGTCACCCCTGAAATTTATGGGTACTTATTTTTTAAAAGTGAACATTTTTTATAGAAATTTGGGGTGACTTTAAATGAGTTAATTTACATTAAAAAAATATATATATATAGATAATAACTATAATAATTATAAATATTACAATAGACTATAAAAAGCACCTAAGTTACCATATATCTTAAACCTTATATATTTCTAAACAGTGTCTACATCCAAGACCTGTCTTGGATTTAGGCTCTAGGCCTAAATCCATGAACTAACTTTAATAAATTGTACTTGTAGTAATATATTTAAATATTTTGTCTAATTATTTTAGACAATATAATTAGATGGTAACCCAGATGGTAGTGTGTTTAAGCACTGGCTTGAACTGGCTAACTTTTTTATTTTCAACCTTAAAGAAGTTGGTATAACTACCTTTTCACCTCTCCATAATAATCCATGAGACTCCCACAACTCTTCTTGAATACCTTGGTATTGTTTCATGTTATTATTA
>JAUZNC010057374.1:0-12883 GCA_034780395.1 Vannuccia rotundouncinata | reverse complement strand
CACCAAATGGATGGGAATTATTTCGTACACTCTTACCCGGAATTGTAAACTTACCTCCAATTTTAAAGCTACAAAAGTCAGAATCTACTAAGTCCCCTCCTACTAGAGAAGTATCCTCTAATGACGAGGAAGAGTCCCAATCTGATGATGAACAAACCTATCCATTATCATTATGGGCAACTCTTTCCGCATCATAAACAATATATGCATATATTCTTCTTAATTTCGATGAATCCGGCATCACTTCTAAATTATTGCTGCTGTCTAAATAAACCTGCAGATTTGGAAAATAAACTCAATATCCAAATAGAGTGTAATAATGTGTGTTGCGCTAGACGATCACAGCCTTCTAAGTGGCCTCTACTACAACGCTTCACTTCCCGGTTCATACGGAGGAGTCAAACCGTTGATGAGGGCGAGTAATCTCCCTTAAAACCGAGTAGAAAATTGGTTAAAAAATCAGTTGGTCTACTCTCTACACAAACCAGCACGACGGAAATTTCCTCTTCGGAAGTATATGGTGAGAAAAATGGATTCATAATGGCAAGCGGACCTTGTAGAAATGCAACCCTTTGCTCGAGAGAACAAGGGTCATCGCTATCTGATGACTGTAAATGATATTCTTTCACGCTATGCATGGGCAGTTCCAATTAAGCGGAAGTCAGCCGTCTCACTCCATGCTGCCTTTAAAACCCTATTCAGAAAGAAGACACATGATCGAGTGCCCCGCCGCCTCCAAACAGATCAGGGTCTTGAATTTTAAAATAGACTTGTACGCAATTATCTCCTAGAAAAGTTTAGAATTGAACAATTTAGTGTTAAAACAGAGTATAAGGCTGCAATTGTAGAAAGATTTAATAGAACACTCAAATCACGTATGAAGAGAGCTTTCACAAGACAGGAGAATCACAAGTGGCTAACACTTCTACCGAAACTACTCGACTCATATAATCATAGTATTCACCGTACCATTGGTATGGCCCCTGCAGATGTTACATCTGAAAATGAAACAGAATTATGGTTATATGTACATGGAGAAAGTACTAATGAATTATCCAAGAAAAAGAAGACAAACTTTGCTATAGGAGATCGTGTACGAATTTCTCGTCATAAGGCAACCTTTGACAAAGGATATGAACCCAACTGGTCTGAAGAGGAATATATCATACATAGTGTTAATTCAAATTTTACCCCAGTCACCTATCGTATACGTACACTGGATAATATGGAAATCATTGAAGGCTCATTATATAATCAGGAATTGCAGGCCGTGAGTGATCGTGAAAGATATACTAGACTTGATAAGATATTGCGTTCACAACCTACATGGATAAAAAATGGCAAAATTGAGAGAGTTCAAGATGCCCCATACTAATTCCGGTTTTCATGTTGTCCTGACCAGCAATGTAAACTATAAAGCAGAAGAAGGAAATACCCCGTCTCAATATCTAACCCAACTACTCAATCCAATTGAGCTTCCAGATACTTCTGATGAGTGGGCGATGGGACTTGTTGAGATCTCTTTCATAAACGCGCTCAATACTATTGATGGAAAGACTATTACAGCTTCAACGAATAAGATTGTTCAATATCAAGATATTATAATTGATAAGCTACCAGAAAAAAATATACTATCTACTTTTTTTTGAGAGCGGCAATATTGCTCATGTGGATATTAGGAATACAATTGAAAAAATTGGAAACATGCAATATCTTATCATGAAAATGCCTGTTAATATTTATGGAGATAAATGGTCTCTGATATATAATACAGTCAGTAAACGCTACGTTTTCAAACAGACATTGAAAAATTTCCGTAAACTCACTATAACCACCCATTAGGCTATTATATTAGGATTTCATTCTCTAAACGCTAATAGCGATATTTTAGAAAGATTTTAACTTCAGAAAAAACATGCATCAAATATACAGGATTTCACATCTACAGTATCCAGTCTTATAGCAAATTATTTTCCAGCTATCTATAATTTTCGTGGAATAGATAAATTATTGGTCGTACCTATGAAAAATCATGATTATAATCGTAACTATAGATTTAATAATGTCAAAACTGTGAATGAAACAGAACTAGATCAGCATGAAAAAGTCTACATCCAACCTGGTCATTATCAGAGCGCTATGGAGCTTGAACAAACCATTAATAAAACATCATAAAATACTAAATATAATAACAATCTCGGATATGATGCGGCATTGAATAGATTTAAATGGTGGATCCCAAATGATGCTAAACCTAAACTCTTTTTCGATCGAAATATCTCACACACTCTCGGATTAGATAAAACCAGATTGATAAAAACAATAAAGGCGAAACATGCACCAGATCTGCGACATGGTATCTATTCTATATATGTATACTGTGATATATGTTCCGAATTGATTGTCGGTGATGCACTGGTACCATTACTTCGCACTATACATTTCCCAACATACGCCTTTGGTGACTATATCGTCATTCTATATGATAGTCCGATATATGGTTCCTGTATAAAACGTTCAATTGACACCATTTCGATTAAAATATGCGATGATACCAGTAAACTTGCGCCATTTATCGAGGGAAACACTGTTGTTACAAAAAATCAGCGCGACCACAATCTCACGCTCCCAGTCAGAACAACCTTACAAAACAAAAACTTTCTCGTCAGAATGCTCTATAAAAATATTTTATATTTTTTTGTTCTCTTTTTTTATGTAAATTACCTATTCCTCGTTATACTAATGTGCGGTTTGTCATATGTTTCAAATATACACTATTCTATTCTCTATTCTATACTTTCGAAAGCGTCTATAAACAATGATGAAGAAATTTAATCTCATTATAAGAACTAATCATGGTTGGACACTCGATGCCGATGAGAGGTTGTAGATTTCCAACCATGCCCGTATATGCGGGTAGTCGACGTCAAGTTGGAGGAGGTTTTTTCAGCACCATAAGAAGATTTGCAATTCCTATTCTTAGAAAATTAATGCCACACATGTTAAAGGGTGGTAAACGTGTAGCTCAATCTGCTGTTAAAGTTGGTACAGGTCTTATTGGAGATGTTGTTACAGGAAATCATAAAGCTATTCGTCAAAATCTTAGAAAGCGTGCGAGGAATGAAATCGGTTACATAAGTCGCGAATATATTAGGCAGGATATTTTAGCTCCCACCGACTCTAACCAAAATGGGTAAGGTTGTAAGAGGTCGTAACCAAAAGGTCGTAAGAGGCCTATAAACAAAATTAAAAAATCTCATGTTCCTTCATCTAAGAAACGAAAAGTGCAACGTAGACACTTGAACAAAAAGAAGAAGAAGAGAACACATAAATCTACCTCGACAAAGAATATTGGACTTTAAGATAGTTGCTTACTGATAGTGATAGTGATTGTCTTTGTACCAAATCCGAGTTGGGTCTTTTTAATCAACGACCGATGCAAATGGTTATGGAACGTGCGCAATGGGTGGATATTCATCCTCTTAATAACGTCTCTCAAGACAATGCCCCTATAGAATTTTCCATTTCCGGTTCCTCTGATGAATATATTGATCTGAATGATACCTTTTTGGAGCTGAGCTGTAAAGTTGTAAAGACAGATGGAAGTGATTTTGTACCAGCTAATGCGCAAACATGTGCTCCCGTCAATAATGTTCTACATAGTCTCTTCTCTGATGTCAAACTGATTATGGGTGAGACACAGCTGGAGGGAGGAGTACAACTATATCCCTATCGTGCTATTCTCAGCAATATGCTTCTATTCTCCAATCTAAAAAATGGTTCTCAACTATCTGCAAGCGGTTTTTCCAAGGATTCAGCTGGTTCTATGGATGATGTCGCGAATGTAGGTCATGTAGCTCGACTGGCAAGCACTCTAAATAGCAAAATTTTCTCACTCTGTGGCCCCCTTTGGCTCGATATGATTTTGCAGAATAAATATCTACTCAATCAATTGGATTTTCATATTAAATTTATTCGAGCCAAGTCAGATTTGTACATGAGGGTTGCTGGTGGACGAATTAAAATTCTCGATGCAGTGCTACATATCCGACGAGTTAAAATTGTGCCAAGTATCATTTTGGAGCATGAGAGACAACTTCTAACCCATAATGCTATATATCCAGTACAGCATACTGAAATGCTTACCTATACCATCTCGCAGGGGAGCATGAGTCATAATAAGAATGGGTTGTTTCGTGGACATATGCCTAATTTGATTATTGTGGGAATGGTTGATAATAAGGCTTATAATGGCGAGGTTACAACAAATCCCTATAACTTTCAACATTATAATTTGAATCATTTGGTTCTCTATAAGAATGGTACAAGTCTATCCTTTAGACCGCTGACTCCCAACTATACAACTGGAATGTGTACAACTGGTCACGAAACCCGATCTTCATCTACTTCCCTCGTGGGTTGGTCGGTGTGGCTTTCCAAACTCCGCGTCCATCGCCATATAACTTTCCTTGGTCTGGGCAATAACCGAAATGTCTCATCCTCCAACCTTGCCCAAACCCTCTGCGCAGATAATATGCGAATCATAACCCCGGAAATTGTGAAAAAACACGGGGAGAAAGTTATCTCGAAGCTTCATCTTCCAATTACATTCCTGGCAGGCTGCACCTCGATACGCACCTGGAAAGATGAAAGAAAAAAATATAATTTAATATTATTTCATTAAATAATAATAATAATTAGAAAATGAAAACTTACGGTAAGATGGTCATGCTCGCGCACTTTCCACTTTTTCCTGGACTTGTCCTTCGTGTTGAAGCGGTCTGAGTAGATGTAGCAGAGCTTTGGCTTCCGGTGAGTAGACTCCTCTCTGATGGACATTTGAACAGCTTGTCGAGCGTTAACCTGGTTCTACTCGTACACTTCCTTGGCCAGAGCAGTGAGTGTGGCCGTGTGCACACAGTTGTCGCCAGAAAAATCCTAATAGGAGATGTCAATCGGAGCGGCTCGAAGTCCTTGATGTGGTACTAGGAGGAACGATTAAGCAGCTGCTTTATGTTCGACTCCGTTCCCGTTCGTCTGCAGAAAAAAACTCGATATCAGCGTAGACGACATAGTGGTCTAACCCCTTTTTTTTCATTAAGAAGAAAGATGGAAAATTGAGATTCCTTGTTGATTTTCGTAAACTTAATGAAGTTTCTAAGACAGATTGTTTCCTTATTTCGATTATTGATGAAGTGTTTGCTGATCTAGGGGGTTGTAAATATTTCATGTCATTGGACATGACGTCATGTTATTACCAAGTCGAACTTGACGAAGTGTCTAAAGAGAAAACTGCTTTTTTCATTCATGGTCAGTTCTTAGAATTCAATCGTATTCCTTTTGGATTAAAAAATGCTCCTGCTTTATTCCAAATGATCATGCAAATGGTTTTGATAGACACTGGTCTTATGCCTTATCTTGATGATATTGTTATTAGTAGTAATAGCTTTGATTCTCACCTTGCTTCTTTAAGAAATGTGCTAATGCGTTTTAGACAGCATAATCTTAAATTGAAGCCTAAAAATGTGTTTTTGCTGCTGACAAACTTTTATATATTGGCATGATTATTTCTGAGGGAGGTTTGAAACCTGACCCAGCTAAAGTTGATTCTATTAAAAACTTGGCTATTCCTAAAAGCTCGAAGGACGTTGAAAGGTTATGTGGGTTAAGTAATTATCTGGGTAAGTTTATCCCGAGATTGTTTCATATTATGGAACCTATTTTCAAGAGTAAAAAGTTGAAGCAGTTCATCTGGTCTGAGGAAAGCAGCTGTGCGCTCGATAAGATTAAAACTCTTATTTCCAAGGATGTTCTTATTCGTTTACCTAATTTTGACATTGAATTCACTCTGTCCACTGATGCCAATAATTTTGCTATTGCTGCAGTTCCGGAGCAAGAGAAGCAGCCTATTGCCTTTGCCAGTCTAGTCGTTCGTTGAACCAAGCTGAGCGGAATTACTCTGCTACGGACAGAGAGTTTCTTGCTTTGAAATAGGGCATTCAGAAATTTAAGCAATATTTGTATGGGCGTCGCTTTAAATGCTTTACTGATCGCAAGCCCTTGATTTATATGATTAAGGCTCCGCCTATCAATAACCGCCATGCTAGGTATATCCAGGCTTTAGAAGAGTACGATGTTAAGGTTGTCCATATCGCTGGATAAGAAAATGTTGTCCCTGATACTCTCTGTCTCGTAACACTTGCTGCAATATTACTGAAGAGGCTGATAGTTCTAGGGATATTACCCAAGACGAAGAGTATGATATTATCAAAAGACACCATAATTATGGGCATTTGGGGATAGGAAAAACTGTGTCCTCAATTCAAAATGCGAATTTGTTTTTTCCTAATATGAGAGTTAAAGTTCAAAAGTTAATTAACGAGTGCCTGAATTGTGCTCAAAACAAATCTTACGCCAGTCAGTGTTCCCTTACGGGTTCTCTTCCCAAACCTGAAGTTCAAATGTTTGAGGTCGTCAGTAGTGATATTGTCGGTCTTTTGCCTACCTCCATTAACAATCATCGCTACATTTTAACTATGATCGATAGTGCGTCTCGTTGGTCTGAGGCTGCCTCTCTCACTAAAATTCGTGCGGAAATTGTTTGTGAAGCTATTAAGAGATGTTGGATCCATCGTTTTGGGCCTCCGCGCTATTTTATAAGTGATAGGGTAACTCAGTTTTTTTCTGCTTGCTATAGTGATATCATGAAAGATTTTTCTATTAAGCATAAACCTACTACTCCGTATCACCCTCAGGGCAATTCTATTGTGGAACGTCTCCATAGGGAAATTATGGATAGAATTCGTTGTATTCAAGGATCTTGGGTTAACTCGCTGCAAGATGTTATTTAACACCATAACCGTACGAATCCTGTCAGAGTTGATGGTACTTCTCCGCCACCATCCCTATTGAGTGGCCTGATAATTCTAAATTTCAGCCTTACAGTGGTAGATGTTCCAGATATGCTTGCAATTTTCATGCGACTATTCTCCAGCCTCGTTTTTTTCCTCCTGTTCTTGTGTCTCGGCGTTTATCCGAGCAACTTCTTAAATTACAGAATGGTAGAACCATTCATTTTGAGAATTGTAGACTTATTTGGTAGCCTTTTTGAAGGGGGAGTAATGTAGCGTATTCTATTTGTATGTTACTTTTGTTGTTAACTCTTTTTTTGATGTAAATTATACTTGTATGTACTAATGATTTATCTTGATATAAATGCTGTTCATTATTCGCAGTTTTAGGGAGTGCTGTTCTGTATATACTTGTAAGCTGCTGGTGTGCAGCCTTAGTGCAGATTTTGTTAAGCTGCTAAGCTGGTCGTTCTGTCTATCGCTATAAAAGTCATTTCAAAAGTTTTAAAAATCATATTTTAAAGTCCAGCAGCCAAATTTATTACAATTTAACTCAACTTTAAAAATGTTATAATTTCTAAAAATCATAAATTATCCTTAAAAATACCAAACTATTATTATATAGTTTATAATTATCAGCTAGACAACAATCAATTATACGTATTAAACAATATGTATTATACGTATTATACAATTATACAATTAAACAATTATTCTACATGCATCTACAAAGGTAGCAGTCCGCATATTTTAGTAGCATGTTTTTGTTACTTAGCTGCAAACTATTATATTATATATTATATTATGTAATGAAAGAGAGCTTTATAGAAATTTATCTTACACTTTCTAAAAAAAGAGAAATTTAGAAATTTTTAGCGCTTTGCAGATATTTTATTTATAATTATAACATTCCCTTTTGAAAAAGGTAAAGACTACTGACTAGCATGCAAACGATTCAAATATAATCCAATTTATATATTACCGGGCTTGGAGTTTCAGTTGTTAGATTCTTTAGATTTTCAATATAAACTATAATGAATAAAAAAAATTAGCTGTACTTATTTTTGTATACTTTTCGATAACATACAATTTAAACTCATTTAAAACATTTTTTGTTAATATAAAACAATTAAAAACATGGTCAATATAAATAAAAAAGTATAATAAGATAATTATTACATGAACAAACATTGCCAGGACCCCATACACGGTATCCCTCCTCTAAACACATATATCGGCTGAAAGCATCGTTTAAGGTGCAAATTCTTTTGCAATAATAGAATGTATTATTTTTTACAAATAATTGTTCAGGGAAGGCATCACCACTATATCCCCAAAGTGCCTAAAAAATAATGCAAGTAATTAGTTTTACATACCTATTAAATAGGGTTAAATATGACACCTAACAGAGTTAAAATTACGAGTTAAAAGAATGTCAAAATAAAAGAAGAGAAAAGAGTAAAGTATCAACTCTACACACCACTAGTCTGTCTGTCTGTCTGTTCCAAACGATATATACGAACAAGAAAACACACTGGTCCAAAAATTCACATGATTCATCCTTTGATTCAAACTTTCATCTAAACATTTTACCCTAAGCAAAAGGAACACGGGAGCACCGATACAATTTACATCGGCGTTATAGGCATTGCTTTATTATTAACAATAGTCCGGCAATTATTTAGCGAAAGACGTCGATAATTAGTATTAATTTTGGATAAATTTTATATTATTAATAGTATTAATTTTTAGTATAAATTTGGAATATACGTGTAGTAATAATCATTTATTATGATATCTATGTATATACGTAGAACATATCTATATAATTATACATATAGACATTTGAAAACTTTCCAAATATAACAAAAACACTGCAAATTAAACACCACATCAAAAGGCCTTTTAATTTCATTTATAGATACTCACGAGTTTTCGGTACCCTTTAAGCACGTATTAGTGCCATAGAAAAAAATCGATAAAATCACAAAAATCGATAAATTGTCAAAAATCATTATAGTTCAAAAGTCGATAAAATCTAGAAGATCAATTAAATCGATTCTTTTACCGACGGTATGTTAAATTTCAGATTTTCAAAAATTATAAAATTGTAAAAATCGTAAAAAAACTGAAAATTTAATAAATTAATAAAAAAAGATAAAATCATAAGAATTGATAACATTACAAAAATCGATAAAATGATAAAATTGGAGATGGGTCTACCATACCTTATCTTACAGTCAGAAACATAAGAATAAATAATTAAAAATCGTTAAAAAACTTTAAAACAATCATATTTCTAAACCCAAGACCGTGCTCCTATCACACCTTCAACATCAAAAACATGAAAAAACTTAAAAAATTTATACAATCAATAAAATCGCAAAAATAACAAAAAATCTATAAAATTAATAAAGTCGATACAATCATAAAAATGACAATTGAATTTTTTTGCGAGTGCGTGGCGCGAGTTAAGTATTGATTATTTAGTGTAGTTTTTCTAATTTAGTTTATGTTAATTCAGTTTAATTTAGATTAATTAAGCTTATATTAGTCTATCTAACGTTTTTAGTTTTTAGTTTAATAAGGTATTGTGTTTTATGTTCGTTGTATAATGTTTGCAGTTTGACTTTCGTTGTATGAAGTTTAATATTTGTTGTTTTATGTTAGTTGTATAAAGTTTAGTGTTTAAAAATATAATATGAGTGGTGTGATGTTAGTTTCATAAAGTTTAATATTTGTTGTTTTATGTTAGTTGTATAAAGTTTAATATTTGTTGTTTGATGTTATTTGTATAAAGTTTAGACTATGAGAGAGTTTGTTGTTACTAGGAGGTTGGTTACTTTTTGTAGTATTGCTATGACGGCTCCAGTTGTACTTCCTCGTAGGCAGGAAGCCATGCTGTTTTTTTAGATCTAGAGGTGGTGGGATGTTGCTGAGTAATGGAAAAATGGTTTTCTTTATAATGAGCTTCTCTGATAGTCATGATAGAATTGGGGTCAGAGAAAGAAGTCTATAGTCAGAAGGGTTGATCGAATTTTTAAGGGAAAGGTTATTTAAGAAGGTCAGGGGATGAGGGAGGATATGTGATGCTAGCTTTAGAAACCACCATGGAAGACAGTCAGAGCCCGTAGATGTTTTATTGATTTGACTCAGTGCTTTATTTACTTCTGATGTCGGGAAAACATTGTTTGGTTTGTGTTTTTATGCTTTATTTGAGGCTCTTCCTAGAAATTATCAGTTGATATCGATTTGATCTTGAAATTTGTTGTATTCTTCTTGTAGATCTGTATCAGAGAGATTGTTGTTTATTTTTGGGTATGTCTTCATTAAATTTTACTCTTTGTTGCGGTGTACTAGGTCTAAAGGTTATTTTTTCTTTGTCTTTCTGGTTGTGAAGTTAATGTTATCATCTGTAGCCATATTAGCCTTGTGGTCACTTTTTGGAATGAGTTCGATTACATTGACATGTTTTAGGCTATCTTTGTGTATACCTTATGTATAAATATACATAAGTTGAATATACTTATGTTGAATATACTAATGTAAAAAATAAAAAATATATTAAGAAAATTATAGAATTTCGAAAAAAATATACCAAGATAAAGGCTGTATCTGTTTCGGTATTGTCTTGATGGCGAATCCGATATAAAATATAGTGTTTAAATATCAATCGTATGTTTCATTTCTTTTAAAATTTAATCAAAATGACCCGCTTTGGCGTCACAGGTTTTCCGGTAATCATCGGAGAGTGTAGCAAAGCGATCACTGCTTCTTTGCCATTAACATAGTATACACCTTGATGTATTACAATCTGGTGGTGTACATTCCCAAAGTGGACACTTTGAATTTCTTTTGCCCACTTGCAACAGTAATTTTGTAAAAGTTGGCGTGTAGAATAATTAGATCACCCTCTGAAAATGATTTTGTGTCAGGGGTTTGTCTTTTTCAATTGGTGACACAATCTGAAATGGTTTCCTTCATATTGTTTAATGGATATTTTGACCTTCTGTACCACATAGTCAGCTGAATCGAGCTTTTCTTTGCACGAACATTGAAACATTGGCATCCAACTCCCACTGGTAATACTTTATCAAGGATACATATACATGTATTGGATCAATGCAAGTCTTACTGCACAGGCACATAGAAATGTGGTTGATTTTTGTGGTTAAGGGAAATCCCTGACTGGATAAAAAATATATATTTTTAGAATATATTGGTTTTATATGCAAAATCGTAATTTTATTGTTGTCTTTTACTAAAGATTGTGACGTGCCCTTTTATTGAATTATGCTTTATTATATATAATATTTTAATGGAAGTTTCAAATTAACGGAATATAATGGATATAATTGAATTATAAAAGCTAATATAGTATTATAATATTATAGTCTAATTTCATAAGCTAATATTTTTGAATTTACATATTTAAATATATTTCGTTCGAAAAAACGTATATATATTTATAGGAAACTTAATGATAATTTATACTTGTCTAATATGCGAGATATGTGAGCATTTCACAGAATAAATCGATAAAAATTCACATTTTAAATAGAAAAAGAAAGTGTCGTACATCAGTATTAATAAAAATTTAACTACATTATTACAATATGATTAAAAAGTCATAATGGTTAATTTTATACGTTACTGTTAAATAGAAATATAATCTTGTTCAAAATTTTGTATTAAATAATTAATAAATCTATTTAAAAAAATAGATAACCGTTTATTTAAGTTAGGAAATCTATAAAATGAATGTAAATAAACTAAATGTAATATAATCAAAACAATAATGTATGGTTTGTTATTGAGGATTACATAGAAAAGATACAGATAGTAAAAAAACAGATTACTTTTATTAAGAGAATAAAAAATGCATTTAAATATAAACTGAATTGTGGTAATCAAAACAATTCAGTGTGTTGGAAAACTTCTTTCACACTGACTTTTTTAATGTAAAAATATTAACTACCTTTTGATTTTGGTGTCGCATTTAAACATTTAATCTAAGAAACGGTTGATTGTGTATGAACTCAGTTGTAGATTGTCTCCCAAAAAATGATAGTATCCGGAAAGAACACATATCAAAGCTGACCAAACTTTTGGAGGAAAATAGTCTTCAGCTCGTAATATTGGATGTCTCTGTCTAGCCACTGCATAATGAAAACTAAACATTAGACCTTTCTTCTCTTGAAGATTGATGAGATTTAACCCTTCAAGGAGACCAGGGTAGTCATGGCCGTAGAAAGTGGGGGGCTGAAGGGGCTGAAGCCCCCCGCGCCTACAGAAGATAAAAAACCACGCCTACAGAGTTTATTATTACTGCTTTGTGTAACAACAAAGAATATTTGATACTATAGCTATATTTTTCGGCAATGAACAAAAATAATAAATTGTTTGAATGGGAACTGTTGTAAGAGAATAAACGTATGAAACTTCAAGAAGTAAGTAAATAAATGTCATCCATAATCAAGTTTTTTTCCACGGCGCAGCCTGGCAATGATGCATCGGATTTATCACATACACCGGCGCCTCTCCATCCAGATCGTTCTACACTGCCTGTGCCTAATACATCACAAACTTCTGATTCTTCGGGGCCTCGCCATCCTGATCATTCTACACTGCTTTTGCCTCATACATCACAAATTGCTGATTCTTTGTCACCTCTTCATCCGATTATTAATAATTAAAAAAAACATTTTAATAAAACTTTCTAACTCAATAGGGAGCTAGAGACCGTCGTTTTTTAAGAGGTGTACTTTTTAAAGGTTGATAGTAATTTGTTCAATATGTTTTATTACAAAATAAATTATTCATATTAAGTAGAATTTCACTCTCTTTCTAATGATATTAAAATAAAATTTTTCGTTAAAATGAAATTATATTTAAATCCACATTGAAGTTAAAACGACGGTCACTCCTTTGCAATCGCTAGTGTCCGTCGGGAACGTTTTAGCGGACTAGAGACCGTCGATGCTCTAAAATATATGATTGGCTAAGAGCAAAAATCTTCGTCAACAAATTAA